>LOEQ01001255.1:502992-514651 GCA_001685075.1 Bramus lutescens
TCTCTCTCTCTCTCACACACACACACACACACACACACACATACACACATGCATGCATGCACACTCAGTTTTCAAGCATCTAAAAAGTCATTTTGGAAATTATAAAGATTCTGAGAAAATAGACAAGACAACCCCAACCATACTTGAACAAGAAACAGTCTTTGATGTGGCAAAAACATTATCAATACTTTCTTATACATGCAGGGCTCTCATCCCAATAACACCAAGGACAAAGATAGACTGCTGAAGCAAGTCATTGATGAAGTCCATACATGGATTTGACACTGTAGCAGACAGAGGCACAAAGAAAGCCTCTGTCAGCTCTTGTACGCACAGTTACAACAGAGCTAAGGGCAGTACTGTAACTAGGTGTGTAGTTGGCCTTTATCACATGATGACCACTGGAAGAGGCATTTGAATTTTGAGGGGTAACAGAGAAGTTACATGAAGAGAAGTTCATCCTTCAAGAGGGAAATTCTAGTTATTTTGTGTCATCAACATCCCATGCAATCTTTTTAGAAAAGATACAAGTTTTGAATGTGACTACCAATATGGCCTTTCTGGCTCACTCTACTTATAAAGAAATGTCTGAGATTTTGCTTCTCAGATAGATCATCCAATTTAAGTCTTGGTCTCCTAGAGAAATAATTGTTCCTTCTAAACTGTATTAAAACATGACCAATTCCCCCAGGCATTATTAACATCTTGTCACTGTATAAATATTAAGCAGAAGCAGCAGGAATAATTTTATCCTAGGAGTCAGTGTGACAGATTGCAGTTTGAGGTCTTAGTAAAGGTCATAAAGAGAATTAGAATGCCTTTATCCGCATGATTTATTCCAGCACTGTAGGGCTGACTATACCAAACAGCTACAATAAGAATGAGAATTTCCATTTTAATTACACTAGCACCAGATTGCTAAAACCCAGACAATTTTAATCAATACCCAATGGAGGTAATTCAAAGTACTTTTAAATAATAAAATCCTTCATGTGATTCAAAAGTAGCTAGCCTTAAATATTTCTGCTTAACATATTTCTTCTACTTACATGAGATACTTTTCTACCCTATCTAATTGAATGAACAAGTAGTTAAAGGCATCCTAGCTCCTAAACATGACATTCCTGGGTATTACATTGTCATTAAAGACAACAAATATAGCAATTTTAGTTAATAGAGTTTGAATAAATTGGGCAGCTGGATAGAAATATATTGCATCAAGCATGTTTAAAAAACATGAAATCAGGAGCCTACAATGAAATTACTTCCAAAGAAGTCTTGATAGAACCATATTGAATTAACACTAATACTCTACCGTCCCTACCTCCTTTGGAGAGAATACCCCTAGATAGTGAGCAGAATCAAAGTCAAGATGAAGTTCATTACGTTAAAAGACCAAAGAAAGCACTTTCCAGGAAGATCATTAAGCTCATGAGAGTCAAAATCCAATCTTCTAAGCAGTATGAGTTCTTCATTCTTTTCCTCAATCAATTATTTAAGCCCATTTCAGGAATTTACACAATGAATGCTGCCAAGGCACAGAGATTTTGGAGGACATTAGAGCCACCTAGGGAAGGACTGGGCACAATGTAGTCTATTCTGAAAAAGCCCCCACTATGTGAGTATTTGCTAGAAGGGCTAAAATGAATTATTTTCACCCAATTAGAGTTTTGGCAACAATTAAGTACTTTAGTGACTTTCAGTTTGGTAAGACCCAGTAAGTCACCTGGAAACACTTGACATACCATAAATACATTCATTCTTTTCATTGAAACACAAATTAGAAACCATCTATTAAGCACCTACTGAATACAAATCACTTCTAGGTCTTTTACATATGTAACCTAATCTTCTCTATCAGAAGATTTGCAGCCTGCTTCTTTGAAGATGGAATCACTTTTCCTTAAAGGCCTTAAATAATTATTACAGATCATTAAGTGGATTAATAACAAGACTGAGGATTAATCATACACCCAGTTTCAACTCTACCTAGATTAACATTGACAGTAATGAAACTGTCTTTAAGTAATTTCAGCTCTACACTCATGATTCAGCTGTAAACTTTTCATTCATTTTTTGGATACATATATATATATATATATATATGTCACAAGGTACTATGGACTGATTGTTAGTATCTACCCTGAGTTTCTATTCTTATTCTTATTAATATATGCGAATTCAGATATGATTTGTAATCATTCCACCAACTCTCAGGATGATTATATTTGAAGGTAGACATCTTAGAAGATGAGCAGACTTATATCAGTCTTGAGGGTAGGGCCCCTAGGATAGGATTAGTTACTTTAATTGGAGAGGATAAGATAGACATTCGAGTACACTTCCACAAGTGAGGCTGAAAGGAGAAGATGCTTATTTGTAAGCCATTGAGAGACCTTATATGATTATGAACCTTTATCTTGGGCCTTTAGCTTTCAAAACTGTGAGGATTAAATTTCTGTTGTTGAGCCCCTCGATCTTTGGTGATTTTGCTATAGCAGCTCAAAAGGAGACAAGGTAAATAAAGAAATTTAGTAATATGATTCAGGCCATTTTCCAACACCTTCCTCATGACAAGCTGATTTATACTTCTTCCTGAATTTGGTAACTTGATTTGTAGCCGTTGAGATATGTAGAGACTAATTTTGACTTTGTTCCTGTCATGGTGAGCCTACAGAATTGATGAAATATTTTTTTAGGTAGGTTTTCTATGGTATTGACAGAGGAGAGTGAATGTGAGTTGGTGGGATGGGTGGGAAACTCTGCTCTCAATCAGAGTGGGCATCACCTAGTCAACTAGGGACTGAATAGAAAGACATAAGTGAAGGAATGCTGATTCTTCCTCCTGGAACTTAGACATTCTTCTGCGGCTCTTCAACATAGAACACCATTTTTTCTGGGCTTTGAAAAAAGCCGCTATCAGCAGTGGCTCCCCACATTCTCAAGCCTTGCATCTTAAATTGAGTTACATGGCAGTTTCTCTGGTCCTGAGACATTTGTACACGGATTGGACCATGCTATCAGCTTCTTTATATCTATAGCCTATACATTACTAATGAAACTTAACAGGCCCCATAATAATGTGAGCAGTGTCCTTTTACATGTTTATATCTGACTGTCTATCACTTACCTACCTTTTTATATGTTAACTTATTTTCTATATCTATTCTATGTCTAATTCTTTCCCTGTCTCTTATCCCTCTGAAGAATAGTTATATTAACTATAATGTGATCATTACTTAGCTACATGACCACAATAATGTATCCTCTTGTTTCTTCTCGTCATTCATGTACCGATTGGTAAGACTACTAAAGTACCTATTCCACTGGGCGGAAAAACAACATTAAATAGAACATATGCAAGCGATTTGTTCTCTATATGTTAACTGAGGTTTCTGTCCCGCCCGGGTCCTGCAGCCATTCAGGCCCAAAGAAATACACAGTCTACATTAATTATAAACTGGTTGGCCTAGGAGCTCAGGCTTCTTACAACTCTTATAACTTATATTAGCCTATAATTCTTATCTGTGTTAGCCATGTAGCTAGGTATATTTCATCAGCAAGGCATTCTCATCTTGCTTCCTCTGTATCTTGGTGACGACTACAGACTGATCCTTTCCTCTTCCCAGAATTCTCCTGTTCTCATTGTCCTGCCTCTGCTTCTTACCTGGTTGCCCTGCCTATACTTCCTGCCTGGCTACTGGCCAATCAGAATTTATTAAACAAGTATAAGAAACAAATCCTTACAGGGTAAACCACTGTCCCACAGAATCTATAGTTATGTTCTTTGTGAAAGCCCATATTAAGGTGGTGCCTGAGGGTAAAAGCAGCATTACTGAAAATAAAAGGATAAGAAGAGCCTTGACAAGATAGTCCTTCAACTCCTAGGTGAGATGGCAGACTAAAAGCTGACTTTTTGTGACCAAGTAAAGGAAAAGAATAAGAAAAAAAGAGACTATTCCAAAGATAGAAAGAACTTAATAAATTCACAAAGGAAGTGAGAACATATTTATTAAGAAGCAGAAGATACTACAGACTCATGCTGTGGGAAATGGTCTTGAAGTACTCTGTAAAGATTTGTTACTTGTATTGGTTTAATAAAATGCTGATTAGCCAGTAGCCAGGAAGTATAGGCAGAGCCACCAGAATAGGAGAATTCTGGGAAGCGGAAAGGCTCAGTCTGCAGTCATCACCCAGATGCAGAGGAAGCAAGATGAGAATGCCTCACTTATAAAGGTACCAAACCACGTGGCTAACATAGACAAGAATTATGGGTTAATGTAAGATGTAAGAAATAGTTAATAAGAAAGCCTGAGCTAATAGGCTAATCAGTTTATAATTAATGTAGGCCTCTGTGTGTATCTTTAGAACTGAATGGCTATGGGACCCTGAGGGACAGAAATCTCTGTCAACAGACCCAGCTAAGACATCCTGCCAGGGAGAGAGGAAGCAGTTTTTCAAAATGTAAACTAGGAAGCCTTGGTGAAAAGAACACCTAAGACAAACGCACAGCACTCAAAAGAACCTATTATTTCAAACTGAGTTGTTCTGGAGATCTAAGAACGTAGAAAAGCCATGAGACAGGAAGCCTAAACTCCACCTGACACAGGCCCAGTGCAGGTGGTAGACCTGTGAATCAGTTGTGGAGAGCAGGAAGGCTTGATGCTGACAAGCTAAATGGTACTGACAACAAGAGCCTGGGTTAAGGGAACAAAATGCAAAACAGAAAGACAGCCCTATTCCCAATGGCAAGAGCAATTGCAACAACTGAGAGTCACTTAGGGTTTGATAGGTCTGAGTGGATCAATGTCTGGATCCATCTAAGTGTGAGTCATAGCTATAGAGCCTCCACATCCAGCAGATGCTCCTGCAGACTCCTTGACACCAACAGATGCATCCTTTTAACAGGGGGACTAATGCACAAGAGGTCTTGAAAGTAGAGAGCTAATTCCTCTATACTTTAGGGCTCAGTGTTATCTTCACTACCACACTCACCATACACTGAAGATGGATACACAGTGAGAACAGGTGCCACCCACACAAGTGCTGACATTTAAAAAGAAACCAGAGATCTTTTTATATTTTCTCATATATATGTGCATATAGTATCCAAGTGTATGTGAATGTATATGCATAGTAACACATATGGGGGCACATGCATTTGTGTGTGTGTGTGTGTGTATGTGTATATCTGTGAATGTGGAGGGCTGAAATTGACATTGGATTTGTTGATAGCTTTTCACTTTCTTTTACTTATTGAGTCATGGTCTCTTCCGAAACCAGAGCTTAGTTTAACTAGCTACTTACCCTGGAGAACCCTTGTGTTTGTGTCCCAGGCACTGGGGTTACAAGCATCAGGCACACATGTCCAACTCAAAACATAATGTAATTATTTTTTGATAATTTCATAATGTATATGTGTTTTGATCATATTCATACCTTGTTCTTTCTCCTTTCCTTCTTCCATTCTCCCTTCTTCCTAACATATGTTCCTAACATAACACTCTCCTACTTTTGTCTTTTAAAAAAATTAGCAAATGGAGATTGTTTAGTGCTAGCTTCTTGATAATGAACTTGGAGTTATTCATTAGATCATGAACCCCATACCACTGGCTGTACCCTAAAAGAAAAATAACTCCTATCCACCAGCAGTTATTTTCTAATGGTCAATAACTCCTCTTCTTGGAATGGGACCTCATGGATTTCTCCTTCATCAATTCTGGATAGGTGAGTGACTTTTTCTTGTACAGGACTTACACAGATAACCACATTTCACTGTAGCCTCCCCATCCTCCAGCTCTTACATTTCTTTCTGTTCCTTCTTCTATGCTGTTCATTGAACCTTGGGAGGTTTACAGAATCCCATTTAGAGCTGAATACCCAGAATCTATCTCTAGTCAGCACTTTGACCAGTTATGACTCTCCACACTAAACACTATGTAATACAGAAATAAGCTTTGTTGAGCAAGGATCGTAAAAGCCATCAATGGTGGATGACTCCAAGCAGTGTCTTCCAGACACAACAGAACTGATATACGTATGAACTCACAGAGACTGGCCATACCCACAACACAAATTGAAGTCAGACAAAATTCCCTCACTGAAAAGGGGAAGTGGATACAAAGTCTCATCTCTAATAAAGAAGTTATTGCCAATTGATACCTGCTGGTAAAGGAGAAAAAAAGGGTTTTTCCCCAGTAGAGTTTTACTGGGCATATCAACCACACTCCAGGGCAATTTTAGTGCTCAGAAAGAGTTGGCAAACCCAAAATGAACTCCATGGAATTTTGTGTGGACTTTTTGTTTTGTTTTGGCATTTTTTCATCTTACTATTTTTTGTTTGTTTTTATTTTAATTTTGTGGGCTATTTTCCTAGATGAGAGAGTATGAGTTTGGGTAGGTAGAGAGGTAGGGAGGATCTGGGAGTTGGTAGAGGGAAACACATAAAAATATGAAAAATAAATAAAAGTAAATATTTAAATAATAAAGAGAAAGAGAAACAATAATCTATGGGTACAAGCAAAATATTTTAAAAATATTTTTACAATATGACCATTTTTATGTGGAACTACTTTTGAGACCTCAGAAAGAGAACATATGACAAATTGAAGTATTGATGCCATTATAGCCAACTTGGTGAACCAAGGAGTTTTGTTGGAATTATTTTCAGGGGGCAGAAATAACCTGAAAATAACTGCATTGCCAAAACCCACCTCAGAATGGGTGGCAGCTTGCAAAACAGGGAATATAGGGCACACTGCACAAATTGTCAGCAGCTCTACAAGTTGTAGAATGTCCTTTCCTGGTAACTTGGTTGGTCGGATCCTCTTCTAGACAGCTCAGTTGATCTTTGTTTCTTTTAAGCAGTTCAGTTAGTCTCTGTGGTTCCCAGGCTGGTTGGCTGATTTGAGCCTCTTTGGTAGTTCAACTTGTCTGGGGGTGACTTTGAACAGCCTTACCTGTTTATATGCTCTCTAGGGAGGAAGCTAGTGAACCTGGCCAGCTGTAGCAACTTTCTGGGGCTATATTGAGTTGTTTACCTACTGATTTTAAAGAGCTTCCCTGAGGGATGCAGGGTTTCACTCTCCCTGAGAACATCCTGTTGTTTCACCTCCATTTTTTTTTTATGTCCTATGCCTTCCAAGATGGAAAGTTTTAATGTTGGAAGAAAGTGCTACACAGTATCATTTAACAAAACAACTGTGGTAAATTCCCACTCAGGACCTCTCCACCCGTGGGGGGGGGCATGTTTATAGTACCATGAATTTTATCCTGGGGAGTGGATTTCAAATCTAACAAGAAAGCAGTTGCTTACCGCCCATGGTGCTCATCCACTGCTGCACATACAGGAACATCTTTCCTGGAAGATTGGTATTTGCACCACACCCGGTCCACCACCGGGTCAGTCCATTGATGAGTTTTCTTTGCCAGAGGTCTTTGTAGATACATCTAGCTAGAAAACAGGATGCCTCCAGGTCAGTTTCAGATTGGCATCTCGACGTTCTGCAATGCAAATGTGTGGTGTCTTCAGCAATAGGTTCTTAGGATTTATTTTTTTTTTTTGTGGACAACCAGGAACAACAGCAATAACCCATAATGTTCTGAGGGACAATGACGACTCCCTAGACAATGGATAAGGATGTATCCCACACATGGCCTTGAGATTTCTTTTAATAACCCATGGCTTCTAGTGGAAGGGTTATCCACCCAATCAGGTTACCTCATTTAAAGTCCTTTATATGTTTTGAATTTACTCACTGGCCAGTTTTCACTAGACTTTCCACACGTTTTTGGTTTTGATTGACCTCCCCTACCACCTTCTGTCCTTCATCACTGACTTCAATCCTGACATAAACTTTTCTTTCCACTCTTCCCTTTCTTTATTTCCATATCATATATGTTCCAATACCTTTTCTCCCTCTGAGGCTTTTTCTAATTTTCCCTTTTCTACCTTCTACAGACATTTCAAATTAAATAGTCAGATTCAACATTCAAATCTAAAATTTGATATGTGTGAATATATTGGGAGTTGTCTCTCTGGGCTCACTTAGTGTAATATTTTCCAGTTTTATCTATTCTCCTGTGAATTTCTTAATTTCCATTTTTTATAGGTGAATAAAATTTCTTTTTATATGTGTACCATAATTTCCTTAGCCATTCATCTATTGATCAACATCTGGATTTATTATAATTTCTAGAATGGAATACAGAAAACTGGACACAGATCAATGAATGGAATAAAGGTTCCATATATAAGTTTGCATAGTTACCAACCACCTAATTTTTAACAAAGACTCCAAAAACACTTATTAGAGGAAAATGTATCCTCCAACAAACTATGCTAGGAAATAATATCGAGAAGAATGAAATCAGATTCTTATCTCTCAACCTACCCAAAACTCAACCCCAAGTGGTTCAGAATTGCAGAGTGAAATCTGAAACTTCTACATGAGACAGTATGGAATACCCTTTACAATACAGACACTGGCAATGACTTCATGAATAGAACTCATGCCATTCAGGAGGGAAGGTCAATATTCAACAATTGGAGCCTGGCACTCATCTTGAATATCTTGTTGCTGCCCTCTGTTGTATGTGGAGGCTCAAAAAATGTGAGCCAATTTCTGCCTTGGCCAAAGGTCAATGAGTTGGAACTTACCTCAATTCCTTCAAGGTTATTGTGTTTCTACCTCAAACAAAGGTCCCACTTAGGTGTAGCTCAGAGAGTAGTTATGCTCACTCAAGGTTATTGTCAACAGGTGTGGCTAATATCCAGACCTTGCATTTTAGGAATAGAGAAGTAGATATGTTTCTACCTCAAACAAAAGTCTGTGGATCTAACTAATGTTCCAGTTCCTAAAGGAGATAACATTGGATTCCATCCCAGGAGTGGTTTGCCTACAGAATGTTTTGGTCTAGGGTATGTGATTTGTTTTGTTCTAGCAACAAAATGTTCATCCATAATGTAGCCTGCAACTTTCAACTGGTCTGTTTCACTTCCTTGTATCATCTTAATGCTGTTTTTTTTTTTTAAATCTTACTTTTACCTCTTGGGGTCAGGGTACTTTAAGCAATTGGAAATTAAACGTGGGCAATTTCAGTATTCACTGGAACCTCCTCCCAGTACTATTCTATATTTGCTGTTTTATTATTTTCACATCTTGTACTCTTTACTTATATTTCTAATCCCTATGCCCCTACCCTGACAAGTGGTATCTTTGTTGAGGCTGGTCCCCAATAGTTGTAGAGATCCCACAGCTTTGGATCTGCAGGACAAGCCCCTTTTACATGCTCCAGGAGTTCATAGAGGGGTGGATGTTAGAATGGGCCAACTCGTAGCCCTGATTTATACCTAGGCGGTAGCTGAGTTGGTCGGCCTGCCAGCTGTCTCACATCCTCACCACCAGGGCAAGTTTTTCAACACTGCCCTGGCTAGCTCACCAATGCTACACATAGCAAGGTGCAGGGGCATTCTCTCCATCTCAGACCCTCAGAGCTGGCTCACCCACACCCACACCAATGAGGCCAGCTCCACTGTGCTGCCTAGGTGAGGTGCAGCAGGTGAGGGGCAGAGCCAGCTCTCCTGCTCTCATGACCCCTGAGCCAGCTTATCCAGCTGCCACAGGCAGGCAGCAAAAGGTAAGGGAGTTAGGTCATCTCTCCCTAACCCATGCCACTGCATGGAAGATGGAGACCAACTCTCCAACTCTGATGCTCTCGGGGATAATTCACCCATGCCACCACTACCAGAGCCAACCGTACTGTGTTGCCTGGACAGGGTGCACCCCCCCCCAACTCCTGCTCTCTAGAATGCTGTAGCAGGCGAGGGGCAGAACCAGCTCTCCCTAGTGCTATAGCCAGTGAGGACAAGACCAATTCTGTGAAGCCCTTGGATATCAGTGTAGTCCCAGGCAGTTGTTCAGGCCTGGGACATCTACCTGGTCTTTGGTGGCAACATGGGCAATGATCATCTCATCAACACAAACCTCCTAGGCTGTATGGCCAAGGACTCAGACATTGCTCTCAGAAGCTATACAGGCTGGGATTTCACCACAGCCTTGGGTGACTTCTCAGGCTAATCACACGAGGCTGTTCCTCTGCCCCCTCACATCTCAAGATCTGCCTATCTTTGTAGTGTTCAACTCTCCACCCTCGCATCTCAAGACCTGCCTATCTTTGTAGCATTCAAGCTGTTCTGCTTCTCTTTCTCTCCCATCTCTCTACCTCACACTTACACATCATAGTGGGCTAATGCTGTGTGAGGCCCATGCATTGGGAGGGTATCTGGGTGTCTTCAAGTGTCCTTCCAACCCAAAACTTCCAGAGAAAATAAATCTCTGGCCAAAATAGGAGACACCACAGTAAAACTGTAATTCTACATAGAGCTGTCCACTCTCACAGTTGAACTGCTACCACAGCCAGCTAAAGAGATTAGCAGCTAGGCCAATGATGAGAAGTAAACACAGCAGGACATGTTCAGCCACTGTGGGTCTCCATTCTGCAGGTGCTGTTTCCTCCTGGGAGTATGTGGCTCTAGGCATCACATTACCTCATCCAGTGGTCAGTTTTCTCAAAGGAAAAAGGCATAGGCCCACTAGCACTTGTGTTTGTTACTGGTTCTATTGATGGGCAGCACAATTCACATTTTCCCAGGAAACAAGAACAGCAACCGCCTTCATGTCTCCTGTTCTGCCTCATTTGACAGCATACAAACTGCTCACCTTCCATTTCTCTACCACCTATTTGCTTCCGTCTTTCTCTCCCATACTCTACCATTTACTTACTCACTGCCCACCTTGCCCAGCCAAGTTCATAGCTGCAGTGTGGTCTTTGCACTTCCTGGTGCCCAGGATCAGTTTCTTGATGGTCCCAATCATGGTCCCTGCTGGGTGTGAGTGATGTTCTCTCGTTATTCCTTAAAGCCTCCTGTCCTCATGGAGGTCCTCTCTTGGTCTGTTCTCTCTGGAGAAGAGGTGCTAGGTCACTCACTTTTCAGAGAGTTTAAGTCCCTTACCTAAACTGCAGCCTTCACTGCCACATCCAGGAGCCTGAAGCATGACAACCAGGCCACTGCAGCTGCCAGTACCATCTTGATTCTTCTGTTTTTCTATTTTGAGACAGGGTTTCTCTGTGTAACTGTTCCAGGTTTCTTGGAACCCACTCTGTAGACCAAGCTGGCCTTGAACTCACAGAGATCTGCCTGTCTCTGCCTCCTGAGAGCTGGGATTAAAGGTTTAAACCACCACAGCCTGTCTATGTTTTCTATGTTTGTTTGTTTGTCAAGAGAGGGTTTCTCTGTTAAATTCTGGCTGTCATAGAACTTGCTCTGTCCAGTATTAATTCTACTCTGTCACTTAGAATTTCTCTGTTATTTCTCTCTCTCTCTCTCTCTCTCTCTCTCTGTATATATANGTAGACCAAGCTGGCCTTGAACTCACAGAGATCTGCCTGTCTCTGCCTCCTGAGAGCTGGGATTAAAGGTTTAAACCACCACAGCCTGTCTATGTTTTCTATGTTTGTTTGTTTGTCAAGAGAGGGTTTCTCTGTTAAATTCTGGCTGTCATAGAACTTGCTCTGTCCAGTATTAATTCTACTCTGTCACTTAGAATTTCTCTGTTATTTCTCTCTCTCTCTCTCTCTCTCTCTCTCTGTATATATA
>LOEQ01001255.1:532638-562380 GCA_001685075.1 Bramus lutescens
ACTGGCTGTGTGGGAGCCTAGTCTGTTTGGATGCTCACCTTCCTAAACCTTGATAGAAGGGGGAGGAACTTGGACTTCCCACAGGGCAGGGAACCCTAACTGCTCTTAGGATTGGAGGGGGAGGGGGAGGGGGAAAGAAAAGGGAGGAGATGGAAATTTTTAATAAAAAAGAAAAAAAGAAAAAAATTGGGAATGATTAAATGTACACCACATATTGTGCAATATTGATTGTTTACACCTTAAAATTCAATTTATTCATTTACAATCAAAAAGGAGAAAGTTCAGATGAAAGGAGTTTATCCATGTCATAGTTACAATTGTTTAATTTATAGGGTGTCAACTAGACAACTACAGTATTTTTTCCCTGTAGCCCTCCTGAATTAGTTAGTTGAGTTTGATAAGGATAGACACTATTTACATATGTGAATTCTATATTAATGACATCAAAGTCATCATGACAGGGAATACTGGAGGATACATTTTGTTGAAACTTGTGACAGATACTATGGTATACCATCACCCTTAGGATGAAAGAACTTATGTACTTAGCTACTGGGTGCTGAGTAAGCTGAGATCAAAGGCAAAACTTAGAGAGATGTTCTTGCCATGCAAGCACTTCTTGATGATTGATTCACGCCCAATTACTGGCCGATGTGGGAAGTGTAGTAAGTTCGGGGTTCTTTGCTTCAATTTAAAAACACTCTTAAGAGTGCATCGTAGTTTAACTTCTTCCCCTGTTCTGTTTTCTTCCTTTACTCCTTAGAGGCACTGCTGAGACCTTTCTCTTGCAATGCTCAAACACCGCTACATCTGAGGATGTATTCAACTTGGTGCATGCATGCTCTACAAATACCCAGTGCTCCTAAATGAAATGTTATAAAGCAAAAATGTAAGGAAATACTAGTGATATAACTGAGGTTGTTATTATTTACATCATTTATGATAACCATACAATAATACAGACTGAAAGAATGTTCAATTAAACTCTTATCACCTTTTTGTTTTTGTTTTTGGGAACAGGGTTTCTCTGCATAATAGCTCCGACTGTCCTGGAACTTTCTCTGTAAACCAGGCTGGCCTTGATGTCACAGAGATCTGCCTGCCTCTGCCTCTCAAGTGTTGGGATTAAAGGCATGCACTACCATCACCACCCTGCCTAGTCAAAGTATAATTATGTTACCTTAATTTGGTATTAATAACTACATAGCTATTATTACCTACATTCAGAAATAATTATTATGAACTTTATATTTTCTTATTTCTAATAAAATTATTTCATGTGTTGGATATTCATGCAGAAATAATCTGCATCTTATGAGAAATATGATTTTTTGCCTTGTATTCTGCTTTATAGTTTATTTATTGTTTTATTGAAGTCAGGAAACATATACACTTTGGGTGAGACCATTTCCTGACTGAGATCCCAGATTATGTATAAATGCAAAAAGGGTGCTAGTCAGTAGTATGCATTTGTCCCTCTCTTCTTTTAGTGGCAAAGTGACCAAAGCTTTTGTGCAGATTTTATTTGTCATGCAGATGCTTTTTCTGAACATATCTCTCCATCATGCCAGAAAGGCACCATGTCTGTGATTCAAATCATCTAATTTAAAAGTTCTTTACCTCAACTTACTATGATTTTTAGTATTATTTTTCAATGCTCACAAATGGTCTTTTGGTGAGCTCTGTTTATTTGAGTCCTTATAAACCAGCAAACTTTCCAAACCACAAAGGCTATTCTTTGTTTTTAATTAATTAAGCATTTAAACTTATTGAGTATTCTTTGCTTTTATTACGTAATTTCTAAAACAGATTTAAAACTTTTTGGAACTGTTAGAAGAGAAGCACAGTCAACAAATGAAATGCATATGGGAGGACACATTATTCACTTGCTTTCTGAAGCAGTGCCTCTCAACACAGGCAGAACTGTTGGCCAGCTTTCTGGCATTGCTTCTCCTCAACTATTCTGGTTTTTCTGTTTGTTTATTTACTTTTTAGAAAAGGAATTCTAACCACAATTTCTTACTATTGCTTGATTGAATGAAACTCTCCTATAAAAGAGAACTCGAGAAATGACATTCAGATAATTTCTGAGAAATAGTGTAATTTATATTTCATGAAGTTTTAAACAATTGCAATTTACTAACCCCAATGAGTAGTGACTTACAGTCTCTTGTCATATGTACCTCTGGTAGAGTGAACTAGAGCTGTGATTTCATTCGAAGTCTGAAATTATCTAAGTTAAATTTATGGCTTTCATAATGTTCTGAGACCAGAGCCTCATGTAGTAGCCCAGGCTGGCCTTGAATTCCTTATTCTCCTGCCTTTTCTTCCAAAGTTCAAGGAAATACATGCTTGAACCATCATACCTGACTTGACAGCCCTATTCAAAGGTCCAATTCTATTCCACGCCAGAAATGTCCCAAAATTATGTTGAATACTGTTTTTAGTGAAGCTGCAAAGGCAGCTTGTTAATTTTATTCCTCTCAGTGCAACAAAAACTATTCCCAAATTTTAAAATGTCATGTCCCATCTAAGCTACTGACACATTTGACTTGCCTTAGAGTTTAGCATCAATGAGCTTGTTCCAGAAGGATATACCATTGAGTCTCTTTCTCAGGACAAAGCACTCTAGGACTTCATAGTGATCTTGGTTGCCCCATGGAGCTGGCCCTTTGAGTGCTAGGCAAATATTTCCATCTATGCTATATGTGGTGTGTAAAATCATTAATTTTTAGGGATTTTTCTCATCTTGGAAGCTATGCATGACAAAAAGATTTTCGCAGATGTGCGTAATGTATTGACCTTGAAGCAAGATTATCTGTGTTATCCCTATGTTGTCATGAGTTATTAAAAGCTATGAACATGGCTGGAAATACAGCTTATTGGCAGATCACATGTATAGCCTTGCATCATGGATCCTTAAGTTCCATTCAAGTACTACAAGAAAGAAGGGGAAAATGTTGCAGGATATATAATCACAATGCGAACCCTGAGTTTGCATTTGCATTAATTAAATAAAATCAACCTTGGGTCAGGAGGTGGAGCCAGCAACTTGTTGACAGAAAGTAATCAAAGAGAATCAGAGGAAGTACAGAAAATGGATAGAGAAATGCACAGGAAGTAGTAGGGAGGGACTTTGAATATGGCGGTCACTTTTGGTTCAGAGTGACAAAGGAGATACTCTCTTTCTGAGACACCAGTGAAGAGGGGAGGTCAGCTAGTTGCTTCTCAACCTCTCTGAGCTAGCAGGTTTTCACCCTGGCCTCTGACTCCCGAGTCTTTATTGGTGACTAGAATGATAGAGATTTAGTTAAAAACTACATCTGGTGGCAGCAGCAGGAGGTGGATCCAGTTGGACATAGACGTCTCCTGGGTCACTGAGAAGAAGACCAGTAACTGTGGAGCCATGTTTACTGACTGAAATAGCGGTAGAGTCAGGAGCAGCCACAGTGCCAGTGATAAAAACACTTTGGTGCTCCAATGGGGCTGGGGCATGGCCACACAAATGGAGAATTGGTGTCAGTTGGCTTCTGATGGCAGAGACTCCAGACAATGGGCTGCCACGTGGAAACCACCAGAGGGAGTTGACCCTGCTGCCTGCACCACTGCTGCAGACAAATTGAGAAGTCAATAGATTTGGTGAGACCTTAAGGGGTGAGCTAAGTAATATTAGAAAGAAAAATCTTCCCCACGTTAAGGATGGGAAATATCACAATGCAGGGTGCTAGGACCATGTATAGTGCTACTATGGATGGCTTGATAATGGAGACAGTGAGTGAAGGGATAAATGACTTAGCTGGGATTAACATAATGCCAATTTTAATTATTATCAGTCTGATAATTAATAGCCACAATGGTTTCTTGTGCCAAATATAAAAAATGCTTTGATAATTATGTGCAATATGAAAAACAGATTGATAAGAGACAAACTTTAGAAAGACTTATTGATGAAAAGAAGAAAAATTCGACTGTTGAAATACAAGTCTTAGAAAGACTTACAAATAAAAATGAGAAGAATACTCACACACAGTCAGAGGAATTTAGACAAGAACCTACCACACCACTGCCCAAGAAAACAGAAGAGTGGTAACCCAAGGTTATTATAAAAGCAACTTTAGTTTATCCAGTTACTTTATAAGAGTGACCAGTAGATGATAGATACCCCCAAGGTTATGCAGAAGTTAAATGTAGTCTTATAGAAATATTAGGTTTGAGAAGATTTAAGGAAACAGTCATTTCATATAATACACATTCATCCTCTGTGAAGCAGATGTTAAATTCTTAGGTGAATCTGAGTAGAATCATCCCCCCAGACTGGAAAGATTTAGCTACAGCAATATTGGATGGTGGTCCTCAGTTACAGTGGAGAATATGGTGGACAGAGTAAGCTAGGGTCATAGAACAATGAAATAGGTTGAGAGGCCTTAATATTTCCCAAGATCAACTTCAGGTGAAGGCCAATATGCTGAGTTGCAAAGACAGTGTGAATTTGATGATCACAACTTGGCCCTACGTCATTTAGTAGCCTAAAATGCTTGGGAAAAGGTTGAAAAAATCAGGAAAGAGGTCTAAGAGGTCTAAGTCATTTATTAAAACTATACAAGGCCCGAAAGAAGCTTTCACTTTTTTTTTTTTACAAAGATTGAATTCAGCTGTAAATTGAATAGTATCAGATACAGAAGTCAGATGAACATTAATTTAATCTTTGGCTTTGGAAAATACTAATTCAGAATATAAAAGGGTGATCAGGCCTTTAAAAGCAAGATCAGCACTCATAAGTGGATATTAGACATAAATCAGCTTTATTTCTACTCCAATTGTCTGTTGGTGCTGATCTTGCTTTTATACCATGTTTGTTTTTCTGAGTTTGGATTACCTCACTCAGGATGATTTTTTTTCTTGTTACATCCATTTGACTGCAATTTCAAGATGCTATTGTTTTTACCCCTGAGTAATACTCCATTGTGAAAATGTACTATATTTTCTTCATCCATTCTTCAGTTGAAGGGGATGTAAGCTGTTTCCAGGTTCTGGCTATTATGAATAATGCTGCTGTGAACATAGTTGAGCTCACAGCCTCAGATAACCTAGGTAACAAAGAGTACCCTGAGAGGGATGTGTGGATTTCCCTGGGAAGGGGAAATAGATTAATATCTCCTGGGTACTGGGAGTGGGGGAGGGGGAGAGGGGATGGGTGTAGAGAGCTGCGTGGAGCCGCACCTTAAAGATGGCGCTGGCTTCTGCTCCCCCCACCATGATCCCGAAAGCGAGTGCTCTCTGAGATAAACAACTACATATATGGCTAAGGCCAGAATCATGCTGTGATCATGCGATGGTCATAAGCTGCTTGCGTATGCGTGGGCCTATGAACAGTGCCCACGTGGCAATCCAGGGTTGGTAGCGCAGGCCTACTTAAGGGCTGGGAGAGGCTTCCCCGGGGAGAGAGAGTCCATTATTAACAAGGTCCTGAATAAACTGCTTGCAAGAAGAGCTCTGGTGTTGCGTCATTCCTTGCTGGTCGAGGGCGGACGCTACAGATGGGGACAGGAACTTGAGGGTCTGAGTTGGTAAAGTTGGGGGTGAGACAGAGGAGGAGAATAATGAAAGAGGTATCTTGACAGAGGAGGTCATGTGGGGATTAAGGAGAAATCCGGTGCCAAGAAATCTCACATGAATCTACAAGGACGACCCCAGATAAGATTTCTAGTCATAGTGGAGAGGGTGCCTGAAGTGACCTTCTCCTGTAATCAGATTGGTGAATACCCTCCTTGTCTACTGAAAGTCTTCATTCAGTGGGCTGACAGACAGGGAGTCTGCATGATGTGGTATGATTAGTAAAACTTCAGGAACAGATATGGGAGTTCAATCTGAAGGTCAGAAAAGCAAAATGGCCAGCGGCTGGCTCTTACCTCTACCTCGGTACGAAATAATGATCCTGCCTCCAGGAATCCTCAGAATAAGACTGATGTCTCCTCCTGTTTTATATTCCTCTCTAGTGCTGGGATTAAAGGTGTGTGTCCCCACTGCCTGGTCAGACCAGGGAGGCTATTTTACTCTCTAATCTTCAAGCAAGTTTTATTTATTAAAATACAAATGAAATATCACTACACACGGGACTGCCTGAGGCTCACTGCATGTGGATGACAGTTGTGTAGCTTGGTTTGTTTTGGGGGTCCCTAGCAGTGGAATCAGGACTTTTTCCTGGTGCATGAACTGGCTTTTTGGAACCTATTTCCATGCAGTGTCTTGCCCACTCTTGATGCAGGGGAGGAGCTTGGTCAACATCTAGTAAACACACTAGCAATATGTTACCTAATGATCCAGATGTCAAATGGCTTGATGTGTTTCAGTTAAGAGGGCCCAAGACTCACTCATTAAGCCAGAGAAATAAGCACACATTCACACCTTTTCATGCTCTCTTGTTTTTCCTTGTTAGGAGAGGTCTTACTGCTCATCACTGGGCCTGCCACTCTACATGGGAAGATTTCTATTTTCCACTTTCCACATACTTTTTTTTGTGTGACAAATAGCTAACAATTCGGAATGCTTATGATAGCAGAAAAGGAAACCTTCAAATTAAAGAAGCTCACTGGAAGGAGTGCAGGACTAGTAAAGTACAGGGTAACACTAGGTGAGCTAAGTACTCATTGGTACAGTATGAGACTAGGTAAGCCAAGTACTCACTAACACAGGATAAGGCAAGTTGAGCTAAGTACAACTCCAGTCATGGGAGCTAGTACATATTTACTACTTAAGAAAGGATTCCTTTCTTACAGCCTATAATCCACTATGCAATTCTCCAGCACATGTTGAATATCTAACAAAACTCACAATGTGACACTGAGGTTCAAGTCCTTGGAGTCAAATACTGACAGAAGTCCATACTTTTTCATTAGGTAACTATGATCATAGTTGTGATGTAGCTTCTGCTTTCTCATTGGTGAAATAGAATACCTATCTTTTGACATAGAAGTGCGGTTATAGGCTAAGTACCCCACATACTCTATGGAGCAGAGGAAAGATTTAGGAAACACTGCCATTTATGTGCTGTCACAATGTTGGTGTAAGGCAGCCTAAGAGGACAACGAAAAATCACCCCGCTCTTGGCCTGCCTCTGGGATTTGGAAATCCCCACCTCTGTGACTCAGCATTACTATCCAAACACTGTTTCAGAGCTAAAGTCCTACTGATACTGCCAGCAGAGCTGCACTTTCCCCCAGATCACCGAGCACACTCCAAAGTGTTCAGAACAACCAGAACTGGTACACAGACAAACCCTATCTTGAAAAACAAAAACAAAAAGAAAGAAAAAAAAAGAGAAACAAAAAACCCTATTTAAGTCCATCCCCCCCCATTCAACCCACTGCTATCTCTGCTTCTGGTCGAGACAGTAGCCATTCTGTGTTTCTCTCCAATAAATCTCTTGTGTGAGATTTGTTGCTTGGTTGTGGGAGCCCACAGAATTGGGTCTGTTCCATTTTGACTGCAGGTCAGAGAGTTCAGGCCTGTTCTTACTCCTCCAAGGCTATTGACAAGAGGTTTGATTTAAGGTGTGGCCACTAACAAGATGTCTTGACATAGGGTGTGGTTACTTGGTGTTTTGGGTGTTAAGATGGCCCACAGAGGTGGATCCATTTCACATTCACCAAAGGTCAGAGAGTTCAGGCTTATTCCTGCTTCCTTATGGAGATAACGGGAGGCTTGGCCCAGGAATTGCTGCCTACTGTATATTTGGCCTAAGATGTGATCCCTGCACATCCAGGCTAAACAAACAGAATACTTATCTCAGGGTATAATTGCTGGATGCTTCAGGTGTTGAAGAAGTAATTACTCTGTTTGTTCTTTGTGCCATGTTAAAGCAGTCTTTTGCCTTCTTCCCTTACTTTTTGGATTGGGGTACAAAAGTACATGGAAAATAAATGTGGGAAAATTCAGTGTTCACTGGGTTTCTCTCCTGACTCTATTCTATGTCTCTGTATTTCCACCATTTCTCTGTTCTCTCTGCCTGGTGTTTCTAATCCACTTGACCCTATCCTAGAATGTACAAACCCCATCAAAGCTGGACCCCAAGAGTTGGTGTGACATTATATTGCTTAGCTCCCAATTTCCAAGATACCCTTGTGTCAGAAAACCCTTTCAGAAAACTATATACCTCTAGATGCCCAGAGTTCTCTCCTACCTCCACACTCTTCCTACCTGTACCAGATACCAGAAACCCAGTAGCTCTCACTTTTAAATAGTAATCGTCATTTAAATCCAGGGATTTTTCAAATACATTTTTTCCACAAAATCTATAAACAAGTCCCTTTTTTATTCATTGATATTTACTGGTTGCCTTAAAATTCCAACTGTTTAATGAAGGAGAAATGAAGAAGAGAAAATTAATAATTTATAAACTATTTTCCTTTAATGCTTTGAAGAAATAAATGGAAATCACTTAGCAGAGATTTTCTTCAAAAAATCATCTCATGGAGAATAGAATGGGAAAAGAAGTCAAAAATCTTGCATTATGTATCTATAGCTTCACCTAGCTCCTTGGTCTCTCTGTCACTGCCATAAACTGGAGCTAGAGAGCTGGGTGAAGGTGAGAAAACGAAGAATGGTAGTCTGGCCAGGATTGTGGGGTGACAAAACCATCAATGGCTGTTTCTTCTGAATATATATATATATCAAACCAAATAACCAAGTTTCACTTTACTCTTTACAAAAAGATAAAAATAAAGCCTGTACAAGGTAAAAGTATCCAATAAAAGTAAATAAACAAGGAAACAAATAAATAAAAAATTAAAGAAGTGCCTCTGTGTTTTCAAAAAAGAAAAACCCTAATGTTTTTCACAAGTAAGGTTTAGCGGAGCACTTGATCATAATTCAAGCACACTTTCTTAAGAGATATCATTCAGAAGTCACTGCCTTCCTTTCACATGCTGCAATTATAATTGTGACTGACAATCTTCTCACTTATCTACCCACTGCTCCTCTTGGGAGCCAGTTTCAATGAGTTCCTGTGAGGTGATGGCACAAACCCATTGGCAGGATGTAGAAATGCAGATTCCTTGTGCCTACAATTTCCAAAGGATTCTGTAGAAGAATCCTACTGTGAACTTCATAATACTGTAGGAAACATTGAGGCTGTGTGCAAAAATTGAGAACTGCCATTCTTAAAGAAGGCCACAAAACTCCAGTACTGTCCGTACTGAATTTTCCATCATTGTGAATTTGTATTCGTTGTTAGAGACAGAGCACTGAATACTTGGATAGCCAGAAAAGCCACACATAATCCCATTATTTACACTGCTAATACTTCCTTGAGCAAAAATTAACATCTTAGGTGACATGAAAGAATAAATATATTAGACTATATATTTTCTGCTGAAGGGAATTCATGAACACTTGTATATCGAGCGAACCTAAGGACAAATGACCTTTTACCTATCATATATTTTGTGTGCTATTCTCTAAATGGTTTTATCTATATAAAAATTATACAAACCAATTAATATGACATGTAGCAATCATATAATCTCAATAAATATTGGCTGCAATTTTTTATCATTTTGTATTTATACATACAAATACATACATAAATATATAGTATATATTTATAATATCATGTATTTCGTATCATTTTGTAAAAGACATTTGGTACTGTTACTGTGTCCTAAAAATAAATGTCTTAAAAATAGAATAATTTTTCTCATGTACAATGGAGTGCAGAGGTCACATTATACTGGTTTCACTATATTATCAAACTTAGAATACATTCATCTTCTGCATAAAATCTCCTATAGAAATTTACACTTTCAGTCAAGAGCACAGAGCAGTAAGTTAAAGTATGCATGCACATACTCAGCTCACTTTGTGACTTTTAAATAGAGTTTGGGAGCCACCTCCAGAGAATGGTGCTCTCTGTCCACATTTAGGCTGGATCTCCCACATCAGTGTGCATATTCAAGACAAAGCCTCAAAGATAAGCTGCTCTAGAAAGACAATCATTGAAACCCATTTTCCTGGTGATGGTAGGTTTTATCAAGTAGCCAATGTAACTGTACATCAGGCAAACACTGGATTATAAAAATCTCAAGTGGTGCTGCTCTTTACAGCTCTGCCTTAAAAATTATCCCTTTTTGCTGGTGAACAACCCTATCTTTGCCATTCAAATCCGCACCCAGGACAGAGTTCATTTCCCCTCTCTCTTTGCGGTCAGTTGTTTCTGAAAGGTCGGCTGAGAAGGGCTTCACGTTTCAAGCAACCTGTTACAGCACTGCTCACTAAAACACCTAATGCTGCTTGTGGTTGTGCCTTTGTCCCTCCACCATCCTCAACTCCTTTCATCACAATGAGCTCACAAAAGGGTAGCTACATTCACACAGTGAGTTGACTGCCTTTGAAGGAACTATTCACAAATGATTCCATTTAATTGTTTAGATGAAGTCATACTATGTTGGCAAGAATGAGCTCCACCTCCTGGTCCCAAGTTCTGTTCCCATCTCAATCTCTGGGGTGGTCAGGACTACAAGTGTACACAACCCCAGCTGGCTCATGTAGTCCTTAAAGTAAAAGTGTGGTAGAAGTTCTTCTACTCTCAATGAAAAGTTACCCAAGGTCTCAAGGCCATGATTTAAAGCCATGTTCAAACCACAGATCTTTAAATTCTAACTCTTCCTTGGGGCCATCAAAGCTTCTTCTTCACTATTAAACACTTCGTTTCTCTATCCTTCCATTATTCCATAATTTTGTCTGTGCTCTTAATGGGGACAAGACCACGATGTTCTTAGAATTTAATGATTTGTTTGATACTTGAAGGCTAGCATGCTCATTATGAAAAGTCTAAATACATTCTAGCCTAGGTTTGTAACTAGTAGACTGCCCCCTCAATCCCTTACACATATTGAGCAAACCCTATGATATATTTCTTTTTAAATACTCATACGATGGAAGAACTCTGTAGAAAATGAGAAACAAGTGGAATGTCATAACATTTGAAAACCATCCTGATGAGTGTATCTTCAAATCTTGTTGGCATAGGAAACAAAATACTAAGTCACTCCAAACAAGAATTTGGAATTACTTTCCACTTGAAGCTGAGAGCTGCAAATTGTCACATTCACCGAGAATGACAGACAGAAAATTGGCCTACCAGTTTAAAAAGCAGTAAGAAGCTGTATCAGTGCTGGTGGACACTATGGGTCAAAAATATTATCTGACTTCTTTTCTTAAGTTCTGGGATCCCAAGCTAGACAAATAACTGTGTGTAGGCAAGTAACTGTGTGGTAGTGACAGAGAAGAGCTGAGCTATGCAATCACAAGCACTTTCCTGAGAGATGACAGCCAAGAGCGGCCACATTACAAAGTCTAATCATCTGTTTTAAATTCATGATTCTGAATTTTCCCACCATATGAGAAATAGCAGTAAGAGTCAGCAAGATGAAGAAGAAAGAAAATCAGACCATGTGGGGCCTTGGTTATTCAAATTATTGGATATGGAGTTTTATGTTTGTACACAGATATACATATATTGGATAGAAGAAATATGGTGGGATTTGGAAATTTCCTGATAGTTTTATGATGAGAATGGCAAAAATTTGTTGTAGAAGAAATAGCAGTAAAGGTTTTGTCACACACAACTCTGTGAACTAATTGAAATTTGGTATTTTAAAGCATTAGTGTAAAGGGGGAAAATATTCACAAAACATATGGAAGTCATCTTTGAAATTGCAGATTATGGTTCTAACATCCAATATAAATTTAATTTGAAAATTATTAGTTTTTTAGTTGGTCTCTGGCTTTCCCTGTCTTCCTGACTCTGTCTATAAAATGAAAGTTTTACATCAGACTATGGGGGAAGGGGAAATCCTTTTCTTTCTCTTATGATTTCATCGACAACCTTGAGGGAGAAAGTGTTGAAAGCATTGGCATTTCTTAGAATTATACAGCTTTTCACAGTAATAAGTTGAAAATTTCCATATAAAGATAGATAAACCTAGATTTGTTACACTAATATGGAATAATCTGTAAGATATATTGCTAAACAAAAATATAAGGTTTGAAAACAGTGTTCAAATGCTCAATTCTGCAAAAACACTCCTAAATCTATCTCTATAAGAGTAGACAATTCTTGCAGAAATGTAGAAAAATGCTATGGCATTTGTCTTAGTTTCTTTTTTGTAACTATAAAAGCATACTCTGAAAAAAGCAACACAAAGGAGAAATTATTTATTTTAGTTCACAGTTCAAGGTGATAGTCCAGCAAGGCAGAAGTCAAGACAGTGAGAGCTTGAAGAAGCCACCCGTATCACCTTTATAGTTAGAACACAGAAGCACAAGCCCAAGTTTGCTGCCCAGTTCACTTCCTCTACTTACCTAGTCTGGCTGCCCTGCCTAGGCAATGGTGCTGTGCATAGTGGTGCATCTCCCTCTTCAATTCCTGTAATCAAGGTAATTCCTCACACACGTGCCCAGAGGCCAGTCTCCCAGGTGACGCTTGGTTTTGTCAAGCTGACACCATTAGTCATGACAATGTTGCTTTGGTGAAGAAGTAAAGGCCTCTATCCTAAATCCTCTGACTCTATTAATTCAGTTTTAGCAATCTAGTTATCTACAAAATCAATACATTTCCTGTGCAATCTCCATTTTACTGTGTACTTAGACTGTATTACTCAGCATGGATAGATACTGTACAATTGGGCCATATGTGAATCCTGATTTCATGATGATCAGCTTTGTAGTTTGGAAAAATCTATAAGTTGGACTATTATCCTTCCTGCTCAACAGTCATAATAATAGAGTGATTTTTGATAATTAAATGATATAATCCATGCAACTATTTTCTACCACAGAGACATGGGGTGGGTGACTACCGAGTATCTGCTCATTTTGAGATTTTAATCTTCTTATCATGTTTTAAAGTTCCCACATTTTAAATATGTTTAGTACTAGAAAACCCAAATAAAAATAGTCACTAATCAAAGACTAAGGTTTAAATACATCATTATAGTTGGCACTTAAAAACTATTCACTTTAAAAGTTTTTGTTGGGAATATTTTGAAAATAATGACAAGACATACAGAAATATCAGAACACTACCAATGCTCTTGATTGATGGAATGTTGTCCCTCAGGAAACCATCTGACAAACACTTTTACAGATAAGTTGTATCTCACAGTTTTTCAAATATTTCATATGACTGTTGGGAGTGGAAGTGAAAATAAAATATGTATTTTGCTTATGAAATCATATTCTGACTTCATTTGAAGTCACACGTATCTGGAAAACCTTAGTGCCAGCTGGAGAAGGCTTAGCTTCCAGAGAATTCCAGATTACTATTTTTCAATGAAAAATATAATTCAGTATTAAACAGAACAAAATACCAGACTTCAATGATGTTTGTAATTGTCATCCCAGGAGACTAATTGACATTTGAAACTATGTTATAGCAGGATGTTCAACTTGTAAAGTGTGTTGCCATGAACCAGGGTGTGGGCCAAGTTTTCTTCTGGATGATTATGATTACTCTCTCCTTCGTGGATGATATTCTTTAAAATAACCATTAGGGTCAAATTTCAGTCTAGAGACCTTTTTTCCTGTTTTACTATTTGACTTTAATTAAAAACTGGTGTTTTATATATGGCAATATATACTTTGCCTAGGTTAGGCACATAAAACCTCAAAAACTTTGCAGCAGAACATTCAGTAGATGATTGTTTTAACTATAGAGAACTCTCTTAACTAACAATCCTTGTTTGTTACTGTTGTGTAATAAATTAATTGTTGTGTAGTTTCTATGTGTGGGAGACTGGAATCTCACTTTAGCCTCTCAGAACTTGCTGGTTCTTGTCAAGATTCACTTTCTTCCTTCCGGACTTAAAGTCTAAAGCTCTCAAGGGTCTGCCATTCCTTACATGTCTCTCTACAAGATGGCAGATTGTCACTTTGAGCCATCAGGATAACATCTGTTACTGCTTGGATCCGCTTTCTCCCATCTGTCACCACAGATATGTTCCAACCAATATAACTTAATCTCAACAAGGAATGGCTGACTTTCTATTCATGAGTGCATCCTACTCTCCTGAAGAACAGCTCATGTAGGCCTCTTATCTGTTGGGTCTGGCCCAACTTGTCCATCCGTTCCTGAGAAGAGAAGTGGGGATTGAGGAAAGAAAGAGAAAAGAGACCGAAGTTGAGAGGGCTTCCGGTGAATACTGTAGCAAAAAGGAAAAAGGCAAAAAGTCCTGAGTTTATTACTCTCTGTCTTTATATACCCCAAACAAAGGGGAGGGCACCAGACTTGCACGATACAAAGAACAAACAAGTGTAGTTAGCTCCTTACATCTCGAAACACCTGGTAACCATGCCATAGGTCAAAACTTCCTGTTGACTGGCCTCTGAGGAGAGAGACTTCCAGGTTCCACACCTTTGTTCAAACATCTTGTCGTTTTTCCTTGGGGAGCAAGAATAGGTCTGAACTCTCTCACTTTTAGTCAAGATGGGATGGATTCAAAGCTGTGGGATCTCACACTTACCAGGAATGCGAATCTCAGGGGTCAATTTAGAATTCTATCTACTACTTACCGTTATGAACGTGAGAGGCAGAGAGGGGATATATAGTTTCATTTTGGACTCACTGAAAGCAGAATATCAATCTAACTGTGGCCAGCAGTGCCAGTCCTTAAATAAAATTGCATGAAAGCCATATTTGAAGAGTTAGCATTGAAGATGTGATTTCACATGGGACACAGGGCAAAGTGGACAGGCACCTAAGATCATGATGACTTTGGACTAGAATTATTAGTGTCCACATGTCTTCCTTTTCTAGCTTCAGATGAATAAGTCACCATAATTGTGAGTCAATAATAGTTCTCTACATACACTCTTATTTTATTAATAAATTTTGATCTTTGACAATTTCATGCATTATATATAATATAAAGAGAGAGAGAGAGAGAGAGAGAATATTGGAGTATTGTTCTCCTTCAACTCACTTTTATTTCTCTGTATCTCTTAGACTTCCTTCTTTATAAATCCCTTTCTTATATTAGTTCTTTTTGTTTTGTTTATTGTGCCATAGAATTTATTGAGGACCATGTGTTTTTCCTGGGTTTGGAGCTAACCAGAGTCTGGTGACCTCACCAGATAGAACTGGATACTGTGCTTTTTCCTCTCCTAGAATGTTAGCTGCCAATAGACCATGTGTAAGTGATAGGGCTCATGAGCCAATTATCCATCCATTTCTGATTATTTGGAGAGCTCAGACTGTGTGGGCCCAGTGTAAGCAGGCATACAGGTTGTGAGTTCATGATCGCCATGGCCATGCCATGCTTAGGTGACAGCATTTTGCAGCCCTTCTCCCCATCTTATGCCTCTTCTGTTCTTTCTCTTTCATCTTCTGAAACGATTCGTGGGCCTCACGGGTGGTATAGGAGGTCCATCTGTTTATGTGCTTCTTTCATTGGTTAATTAATAAAGAAACTGCTTGACCTGATAGGGCAGAACTTAAGTGGGTGGAGAAGCCAGAACTGAATTCTGGGAGGAAGAAAGCAGAGTCAGAGAGAGCCACCGTAGAGCTGCCAGGTCAGACATGCTGAATCTTTCCTGGTAAGCCACGACCTCCTGGTGAACACAGATTTAATAGAAATGGGTCACATCAAGATGTGAGAGTTAGCCAATAGAAGAGCTAATGGCCAAACAGTGTTTCAGTTAACACAGTTTCTGTGTGATTATTTCAGGTGTAAGATAGCCGGGCAGGACGGAACAAGAGCCCCTCTCAACACAAGGGAGAAGTGTGAGTGTCTGATCCATCTACCGTACTTTATTCTCAGCATGTTGTGTGGCCATGGATCTTTGCATTCACCTGTATTCACTGCAGTGAAAGGCTTCTGTAATGAATGCTGAGAGCAGCCTTAAGAAGATGGTTTTATGCTATGTCAATCCATCTAAATAACATGCCTCAGATCTCCTCAGTCATGGGTTTTGGATTAGGTTTACAGTATTAAGCATGGAGGGCCTTTTGTTAGGATGGGTCTTGAGATCAGTAATGGAACAGTTGACGACCTTCTTAGGAACCACGGCAGTATTGTATCAATGGGACACATCATGCCTGGCAGTTAGTATTATAGCTCACAGGGTTCGTATCTGCTTAAGAACATTTATGCTTTAATGACATGCATAACATCATCTAACATCAGGAATACTTGCCACCAAGAAGGAAGTGTTCAGCTTGATTTCTCTATACCCTGCGTCCAAGGTACACATTCATTCCTCCAGACTTAACTATGGGGACATTAAAACACAGTGTTAGCAAACAGTAAATGCCAAAAATTTAAAATTAATAAAGTGATTGTATTTAATATCCACAATGAATGTGTATCTCAGCCAGTATTTCAAATCTATTTCCAAAAGAGCATATTCTCTAAACCCCAGAGAAACTAGGAGCCTCATATACCCCTATGCACCTGGTCCACAGCTTTCACTAGGTATCTGTCAGACTTCAGGTATTGTTCTAACAACCGCAGGGAATACAGTGTTGAACGTGGGTTCCGTTTCTCAGAAGAAAAGCTCAAGTTT
Organism: Bramus lutescens; assembly: GCA_001685075.1. NCBI lineage: Eukaryota > Metazoa > Chordata > Mammalia > Rodentia > Cricetidae > Bramus > Bramus lutescens. The sequence goes on from LOEQ01001255.1 coordinate 549,199, forward strand.
CTGCCAGTATCTGAGATATACATTTCCTATGTTAATAGGAAATACCAATGCCTATAGACTTGTCTTATTAGTAGTATTAATAATACTGATTAGCAATATTTGCCACATAATTCCATATATCAATAGCTATGCTTGGATTTTATCTATGTTCATGGTGAATCCAAACAATTTTATTTTGAAATAATGATAGAGTACCACAGCACCTTATTAATTGCTTTTACTTTACTTTTACTAAATAAAAATGTAACCTTTAACCCCCGCCACCCCACCGTGTGTGTGTGTGTGTGTGTGTGTGTAAATGAACCTATTTCAATGTTAGCAGTCATATAAATACTTGTAGATAAATAGGGAAAAAGTCAAAGCATTGGGAAGGAGATTGAGATCAATAATTAAGTTCATCCAGAATTTTGCAATATTTAGAAGAGTGTAAGAACTTTTTTGGCATTTTTAAGTGTTTTGAGACAGGGCCTCATGTTGCCCAGGCTGGCTGGCCTCAAACCTCCCGTTTCAACTCAATAGTTGAGATGCCAGGCATGAATCACTATGTCAATCTAATGTTTTGTATTTAGTGTTACATAAATGTATATGATCAAGTGTACCATAATAATTTTACTGTTCTAGACATCTAAAATTCTTAATCCATTCTGTATATTTTAGATAAACTTTGTCACTTTGTGGGACATCATTAAAACAAAATAGACTTTTTATCCAGGCACAATAGTGTACACCTCAAATGCCAGCACTTGGAAGACACAGGCAAGTGGATCTTCCATTCAAGAATTCAGTCAGAAACCAAATGTCAGACAAAAGAAAAGGACAGAAACTAAAACAATCAGATAAACACAAATATGGACTCTGGAACTGGACTGATGCATACCAGGGTTACTACTGTGTATAACAGAGACAGCACTGCCACCTAACGGTGAAAATGCACACTGACGGAAAGGTTCTTCCCAGAAAATCCTTTGATCCTCTCGTTCTTAACATCTTCCCACCTCCCTCTTCTGCCACGTCTCCAGAGCCTCAGGTATGGGAATGTTTTGTAGATGTGCCCACTGGGACTGCGATCCATACCTGTGCCTTTTGATTGGTTGTGGATTTCTGTCTGTTGTGAAGAGAAGTTTCACTAGGTGATGGGTAGAAGGACAAAGAGCTACAAACTGTTGTTAGGAATTATGCTGGTTTTAGTAAACTAGTTGCTATGGATTCTCCTTTAGTAACTACGATGATTTCACTAACACGGAGTAGTTATCTAGGTTTACAGGGCCAGGCATGGGTTCTGATCTTAAGAAGAATAACACTAATGTGCCTGCCAAACTGGACAGAAAAAAAAAAGTTCACAAGGCTTCAATCTTACACAAGGAACTATAGGCAACTGGAAACAGGAGAGGTGGTCTTCCCCAGAGAACGGCAGTTGTCCAGTGCTAAGTGATCAGCCCTGAGGAACATATATACAAATATCATCATAAAAGTTCATATGATGAGCAAGATATATTTAGGGATATATGGCTATGTATATAACCATATATATACACATATATTTATGTGCAGTAAGAATAGATGGAAAGGAAGATAACTTGAATTTGAAGGAGAGTTATAGGAGGGTTAGAAGAGAGGAAAGGGAAGGGAGAAATATTGAAATTATATTGTTTCAAAAAATTTTTAAAGTTCTTTCTTTACTAAGTATCTGCAACCTTAATGACACATTGAACTTAATAAAAATGGCGTTATTCGCTTTAGAGACATGACAGGAAACTGCACCCATGAAATTTCAACAAATGATTGTCAACCAAGACTTGCATAAAGATGCCAGTTGATGCACCAGTGTAGATGGGGGAAATTTCACAGGGCCCCACTCCTAGATGAAAAGGTACAGGCAATCGACAGCTGCGAAGAAAGAAAGAATCAGTTTCCTCTAAAGACGAGACTCCCTTCATATGTTATTCAAACCAAAGTGCTCAACAATAAACCTATGTACATACGAATAACACTATATGGATGCAATACATATGTATGCACACACACACACATATATGTATACATATATATGCAACTATATATATATATGTAACATTGATAGTTAAATGGAAGAGGTCATGAATTTAAGAGGGAGTTTGAGAAGACACTGAAGGAGTAGAGAGGAATGAGAGATAGAAATGATGGAAATACAGTACTTATATATAAAGTACTTATATATTTCTAAAGAAAATAATTAAAAATGGCATCAAATTTATATGTAAGTGGAACCCAAATAAAGTACCTTACAATGACGTGAATAAAATATGTATTGGTAGTAATATGCATATAATAATACGAAGTGAATCACTTGGGGTAAAACTTAAAGTTTGCTAGGTAGACCCCGTTCCAAATGTCTGTGCCCTGATGCAGATGGTGGTTTCTCAAACTGTAAGTCAACTCTTCAAAAGTAAACTATTTAATTGGGGTGGCTCGTTCACAGTTTCAGAGGTTCAGTCCATTATCATCACAGCAGGGACCATGGTAGCATGCAAGCAGATGTGGTGCTGGCTACATCTTAACCAGAAGGCAGCAGGAAGTCAACACTAAGCTTGATATCCTGAGCATTCCATTCCCTGAGCCCTATAAGCCTATAACAATATCATAATGCGAAATGCAAAATTTCGAAAGTCCCCATAGCTATCAGAGTCTCAACAATGCTTTACAGGCCAAAGTTCAAAGTCTCTTCTGAGATTCAAGCAATCACTACTGTAAACGCCTGTAAACTTAAAATAAAAACCAGCCCACTTACTTCTAAAACATAATGGCAGAGGATATACATTAGCCTTCTAAAACACAGGGAAGGGAGCATAGTGAAGAAATACTAGAGCAAGGCAAGACTGAAAGCCAGCTGGACAAACTCCAAACTCTGCATCTTTATGTCTAATGTTGAAATGCTCATCAGATCTCCAACTCAGTTCAGCTTTGTTGCCTACAACACAACACACTTCCTTGTCTTAGGCTGGTTCCACTCATTGCTAGCAGCTTTCCTTGGCAGTCATCCTCCAGCTCTGGCATCTCTATCATCTTGGGTTCTTCAAGGCAATCCAGGCTTCAACTTCACAGCTTCGTGTAACGGCCTCTCTATTAGGCCTCCATTCAGGCACATCCCTGACACATGCCTAGCATCAATGGTTTTATTCAATAACTCCTTTCTCCAGTCATTAACTCTAAAGTCAGAATCATGTGCCCTAAGCTGCCACGTTCCGCCGCATCCTGGGACTAGAACACGCNCCCCCCCCCTTCAATTACGTCTTCTCTAACTTTCTGCCGTTCACTGCCTAAGCTTGACTGTTCTGAAATTTGCCCTGTAGACCAGGCTGGCTTCAATCTCGGAGATCCATCTGCCTCTCCCTTCCTAGTGCTGGGATTAAAGGTGGCCCCATCACACCTGGCTAGAAGTTTTTCTTGGATTCTTTCCACAAGCTGGAATTTCAGCTGGGTGGGATCTTGCACTGAGCTCACCGCTCCCTTTGTTTCATTTCTTAAGCCATTTACCTCTTGGAACACGGAATTAAGCTCCATTCCACTTCCTGATGCTCTTTTTCCTCCTCAAAGTTTTCAATTTGTAATTTACCCTGCTCAGCTTGCTCCTTTTCATCATGCATCTTTACTAGAGTTATCACTGAAAACCACATGGCAGTCTATATTAGGATATTTTGAGATTTCTTCTGCCAATAGAATTAATCCAAAACTCTTCACTGTAGCCAGCAGACTTTTCTGACAAGGGCAAAGAACAGTCACTTTCTTCACCAAACTATCACAAGAATGATCTCTGTGCAACATAATAAAATTCTTCTCCTCTCAAACCTCTTGAGTGAGCCCCCGATAGTTCAAATAACTCTTAGCCCCTCTGTCCACCATTTTCCTACTAGTATAGACCATTAAGTAGTGCTTAAAGCATTCCACTGCTTTATAACCCAAAGTATCAAAATTCAAATTCCTCCAAACACATGGTCAGGTCTTAGCAATACCTCAGGCCCTGGTATCAAGTTCTGTCTTAGGGTTTTTATTGTCGCAAAGAGACACCATGAACTCTTATAAGGTAAAATATTTAATTGGGGTGGCTCACTTACAGTTTCAGAGGTTCAGGCCACTATCATCATGGCAGGGAACATATTGGCATGCAAGCTGATGTGGCGCTGGCAGCATCTTGATCGGAAGGCAATAGGAAGTGGACTGAAATACTGGGTGGTATCCTGAGCATAGGAAACCTCAAAGCCTACCCACATAGTTATACTGTTCCTCTAACAAGGCCATACACACTTCAAGAGAGCCATGTCTCCTAATAGTGCCACTCCCTATGAGATTATGGGGGCCAATTATACAATTATATTCAACCACCATACCCACTTAAATTCTTCCTTGCTAGATATTTGGGAACAGCAATGGAAAAAGTAACTATTACAGATGTTCTCACAGCCTTTGCCTGGTTATTAATTAACCTATACATCTTGTTATATACATACATACATACATATATATATATATATATATAGAATATAAAAGCAATTGCCTAAGCATGTACATTGGTAGGGCATGTCATAGCCGAGTCTTACCCTTCCTTTTATGAGTTAGACTGTAATTAACCTGTATATTGCCACAATGACTAAGCTAATTACATACCATTGTCTTAGGTGAAGCCAGAATTGAAGAATGACTTGGGATGGAGAGAGCTTTTAATTTTTTTAGGTGGAAGCTTGCTGAATAGATGAAAATCTGGTTCTTATGACATACAAGTTGGATTGGCTTCTGAAGATAACTAATCCTAAATAATGTAAACTGGAAAGTATTTGGCTTATATTTTGATCGTTTGTTTTTGTCTTTTGCAGCTACATTCTCTCTGCCAGGCTCATAATATTTATTTGGATTCTGATACACATTGACAATCTTGAATAATTTTTGCCCCATATATACTGATGTTGTGCCTGGTATTGTATTGGAGTATATGTACAGCATGATTTCTCATTTCAGACTGGCAAGTACTGGCAGCTGTGGAATGATGATGCGCTAACTTGAAAGACGAAATTCCAGTGTATTTTATTTATACCTAGGTCATGTTACTAGTGCCTTTCAAAGTATAGGTTTCATATGTTAATATATTTGGTGTGCATTTTATAAATATATGAACAGAAAATTGATGAATAAATCCCAAATGAAAAAGATCATGAAAAATTCCAAAAATACGTTAGTATAAGGAACAGAAGCTATAATATATTTGATCACACTTTCTTAATGGTTTTAATAGGAATCAGCAAGATAGATCACTAAATATAGATCTCATATGTTTCTATGAAATTTATTTATATATATTTAAATTGATTTTTAGGTTGTTGCAAATAGAGCTTTTCCATTTGTTATTTGATTATAGGAAAACTATTGTACTTTCTATATTGATTTTTGAAGCAACCCGATAAAAATTTAAGCTGTTGCTAATATTTTTAAACTAGTTGTCTAATATCTTTCCAAGTATACAAATAGGTCTATCATAGAAATAAAAATTTAATCTAATATTTTAAAGTTTTAAGCCTCCCATCTTTCAATGATATAACTTGTTGGCTAATAGCTCTAAGTCCTAGAAAGTAGCTCATTGTTTGCTTTTTTGTTTGTTTGTTTGCAGTTGGTAGAGTTTAATCTAATGTCTTGAGCATGCAAGTCAAATTCTCTACTAATGAGCTATACCCAGGCTTCTTTTCTTTTCTCATGTGGTATGTATCTCTTTTAAGTCTTTTAATCCAACAGTGGCCTTGTGCATGCCAGTTAAACTTATCAACTTTTATTGATAGAAATCAAACTCTCCAATTGATCTTTTTAAGCTGCTAAATATGACTCCAGAGTTTGTGCAGTTAGATCCTTGAGCGTTCCTCCATTTGAACTGAACACCAACTATTTATTGATAAAAGTTGATCTTTTCCTTTAAATCAGTGGTTCTCAACCTGTGGGTCATGACCTCTCTAGGGTTGCATATCAGATATTTACATTACGATTCATAACAATAGCAAAATTACTACAGTTATGAAGTATCAACGAAACAATTTTCTGGTTGGAGATCACCGAAGAACTGGATGGGGGTCACAGCATTAGGAAGGCTGAGAACCCCTGTTCTAAATTTCCCTAAATTCAGCTTGGATCGAGTCATGCTAAAAACCCATGCTCAAAAGTACCACAAGAAAATTAGGCTTACAACTCAGAGAGTGACCAGAGCTATTTTTATTTCCAAGTTTACCACATGACATGGGGGTTGTACGTTTTCTTCCTGTGATAATACTTAGGATTAATGGTTAAGACTTCCAATTTGATCGGCAAGAAATATCCTTGGAAAACAGTACCTACTCCTGAGTGAGTCTTTGCGGGCGTTTCCTGAAAGGACTGGCAGAAGTGGAAAGCCCCGCTTGAGGATGCCAGCCATCAGTTGCAGGGTACAGCCTGCAAGCCATAGAAGGAAACAAAACACCCACAGAATGTCCCCCCTCTCTCTGCTTCCTGGCTGTCTTGTGAGCTGCTTCCCTGCCATTCCCTGCTGGCTGCTGTGGGCTGAAGCCTCTGAAGTCATGAGCTCAACATTTCTTTCTCTCCTTTAAGTTCTTTCTGTCAGGTATTTGTCACAGTGGTAGCCTTTCTGCCACTGAGGAACTGGCCTTTTATTTTGTTTTTATATAAAGCAATCGAGATGTTTTTATATTATAGATTCTGATTTGTTTGGGGTTGTATAAACCCAAAAGAACTTCTCTGGTACTGGCGATTTAGTTTCGGCTGAACAGTGCCAGTATTTTCTTGCATTCTGGATCCCTGCTGGTCTTCAGTTGAGGACATTTCTTTTCATGCAGAGTGTTGACTTCTTGTCAACATGATTGTATGCAGTTAGCATAGATAGGACTGGGAACAAGCAGAATTCGGTATAATATAAACGTCTTTGCTTCTTAGTTGAGTGGAACGGTCAATGTAATTGAAAGCCTTTGCAATCATGTATGCATACAACATAAGTTTAAACAGTAGAAGTAGAATGAAGGACACAGTGGATCTGATAGGATGGAGAGACGGCATTTCTGACCACTGTATCAATCAAAGTTCACTGGAGGAACAGGACTCTTAAGAAAATAACCAAACGACACGGAATGTTTAGGTTGGCTTGCACAAAGAACGCTGAGCAGACCAACAATGGCCTTGTGCTTGCTAAAGAAGCTTAGATCTTTATAGTAGCTCAGCCCACAAATCGAGGTGACTCAGCAGTGCCAAGCTGGCATGGAACCTCTGGAGGACTCCCAGAAACTATCTATTCATATTTAGGGTTGGAAGATTGACATTCTGGTGTCTATGAAGAATGGCGGCTTTGGCAGCAGGAGGGCAGTTGCTCTCAACAGCAAGGAGGGATGGTGGACTGCAAAAGCAGCACTGATTTTCCTTCAGATGTCTGTATTTCTCTTCCAGGCAACTACGGGAAGGTGCTGCCCATCTGGAGGAGGGCCAACCCTCTGTTAATCCTTTGCAGAAATCCCTTCACAGACACTCCCAGAGATGGGTCACTTAGTTGACTCCAGATCCAAACAAGATGGCAATCGAATAACAGGAATCACTTAAGATACAATAATATGATGTTGATATATTTCTGAAGTACGTACCACAATAAATATAGCACAATGAAACTTTCATTGTAATTATAAGTACACAGTCACCTATACCTTATTGATAAATTAAACATGGCTATTAACAAATGAATTCAAGTTAAATACAGAATTTTGGATAAACAGTGCTTTATATAAAAAGGTTGATATGATTTTGGTAGTATGTAACCTTAGCACATACCTGTAATATACATAATCAATAGCTATAACTAAAACTGATTTGAGACTTTATTTAATTTACTCTTATTTGTATTATTCTTTTTAACATTTATTTATTTAATGGTTTAAATTATGTTTTTTCTCATCTGTAAAACTCCAATTACACATTGTTTCTATTATGAATGGAATGAATAACTTAAAACAAATTAAATTTTTTTATTCTTGATAAATTCATACATGTATACAATAAAATACATTTATATTTAACCCTCTTTCTCCTCTCCAGCTCTCTGGATATGCTCCCAAACACATCAGGCTCCCTACTTCATGTGATCTTTTTCTTATAATCCACTAAGTCCAGACAGTGCAGCCTATGTGTTCACATTAATGCCTGTACTACAGCACATATGTAGAGGCAAGGACCTTTACCCATGGAAGCTTCTCTCCATCCCAGAAGATGCAGTGTTTTCATTTTATCTTTAGCAAGTATAGTTTTGAGAATTGAAATGAAACTATTTTTAAATGTCTGCAAAATAAGAAAACACTAAAACCAAAACAAAGCAAAAACATGTTCTTCTAAGCCAGAGAATTTTTTCTATCCTTTCTGTCCTTGCACTATCACTAACATGAGTACAGAGGACCAGAATATGTAATTTCATCAGGTCTGTTTCTTATGCCATAGTATTATTTTGATAAATATACAAATTTTCTTTATGTTGCTTATCCAAAACTATTTCTCCCTCCATTTGTTGAATAAAAGGATGAATAAAGAGCATTGTTCTCCTGTCCTCAGATAGTGATGGATGAGCAATGCACATCTTTACACCTTCTCTCCATGTGGAATTCAGAATCGTGCCTACTAAATTAAGCAAGAGAGAATCATGTTTGGATTGGCCATGAGGCGTGTGGTGGCACGACTCTTCTTTTTCTTTGTCCTCTGTCTTTAGGCAGCTCCAAGTTCAACTAAAACCTTACTGTCTCCCCTACAAGGGAGCTGTACCTTTGGTGGTCATCTTGTCTGTTATTTGTTATTGCATAAAGATTTTTCCAGTGTATAGGTCAAAGAATAATTCCTATGAGGTCTTTTCGGCAGGATCTATTTCCTTTAGAAATGAAATGCTGCTTAGATTTAGGAGGAGATTTTTCTTTTAAAAACAGTGGAAATGGTTATTTGACAGTATTTTACCTGATGGTTCTTGAAAAGAATCCATCATCTACTACCCACAACGTCAGGTCCTGTCAAGTCTCTCTGCACTCTACATTAAACATAATGGAACAAGACATTGGTGGGATATATGATTCCAGAGAACTGAGGGCAAAGGGGGAATAATTCGGCCATTATGATCTGATGGAACGCTCCAGAAAAAGAGTACACTTAGTTTAAAAAAAATAATTGGCCATTTCCCTGGACTGAGCCTCCTTCCAATGAATGTATCAAAACCATCTGTGTGTCTAGACACAGCCAAAGACAAAGCGTTCCCAATAGCATATTAAATAATAAAAATGAACAAATTAGAAAATGGATAGATTCTGGAGAGTGTTAGCAATCCAGCTAAATAGCTGAAGGACTAGTTTAAATTTGCAAACTTCTTAGAATCTCAGTACAGCCTCTCTTCCAACATGAGTAAGCTATTAAAATACTAATTTCAAAGAAAAAGTTAACATGGTATGAATTTTGAATGTCTTTGTTTTATTTGGGTACTCTAAATTTCTTCATTTTTAAAAAAACTTTCAGTATGCAGTGACTATATTTTGTCAGTTTTACCCATATTGTTTAATTATTTCTGATTCTTTTAAAACTTGAACTATGTTCTTAATTTTATTTTTGAATCTTTCTTGCTACAATAAAGAAATATTACTGTTTTGTATGTTGACATGTTTTAAATTCTTGCTAGACAACTCTGTTTTTATCTTGAAAGTCCATTTTCTGTATCTGACATGACTGCATAAATCTTGCTTTTAACAATATAGCATATTATAGTAAATTTTTGGATGTTGCAGTAAACTTGCATGCCTGCAATAACTTGTTCTTGTTCATGACGTGTAATTTACTTCATAGATTGCTAAATCTGGCTTGCTAGTATTTGTTTGGAATTTTTCAATCCCATACTCATGAGATATATTGGTGTGCAGTTTTCTTTTCTAATATTACCCTTTTCTTTCTTATTTAAAGATATATCTATATCCAGTATATATCCTATACATGTCATATATGTGTGTGTGTGTGTGTGTGTGTTCTTATTATGGTTTTCCCTTTCCCAATTCCTCCCGATGCTCTGTACCTCCCTAATCCAAACCAAAACCCTTTCTTCTTCTCTCTCATTAGAAAACAAACAGGCATCTAAAAAAATAAGATTAAAAACAAAACAGAATAGGATAAAACAAGCAACAAATGAATAGAACAAAAGAAGCCAGAGAAAAAGCATAAGAAACATATATAGACACAGCAACACTCCCATTGGCACACACAGAAGTGCCATAAAAACACAAAACTAGAAACCATAACATATAGACAGAAGATATGTCTGGTAAAAAATAAAATAAAATTAAATAAATAAAACATTTACACAAAGCACTATGAGACCAAAGAAAAATCCTTCAAAAAAAAAAAACATAGAGTTTGGTTTGTAATGGCTATCTACTACTGGGCATCCAGCCTATTCTTTTGTGTTGTTTGCACATGCTCTGAGACTTCATTTGCAAGTGATTACCAATTGGAGATATATTCCTTCTGGATTAGGGATGGGGATTTATGTGCGCTGCCTCTCTCAGTGCTGGGATCCCATCGGACTTATCCCATGCAGGTCCTGTGCATACTGCCACAGTCTGTGTGAGTTCATATGTGCATCAGTCCAGCTATGTCTAGAAGACACGGTTTCCTTGGTATCTTCCATCCCCACTGACTTTTACAATATTTTCTGCTTCTGAACCCTGAGGGGGAGCGATTTGATGGAGACATCCCTTTAGGACTGTGTTCTAAGGTCTCTCACTCTCTTCACATTGTCCAGTTGTGGCTCTCTGTATTTGTTCCCATCAACTTCAGGAGCAAGCTTCCCTGCTGATGGCTGAGCAAGGAGCAGATCTGTGAATGGAGCAGAATGTTGCTTTAGCTGAACAACAGTACTTGGCCTTCTTGTTTTTGAATGATGATATATTAACCTCAAAAATAAATGAAGAATCTTTTCTACCCTCTTGAAGTTTTGAAAATTTTTATAAATAATACTGTTTATTATTTAGTTTGTAGAATTTATCAAGGAAGTAATCTAGTACTGAACTTTCTTTGCTTGGAGATTTTGCTGTATTTAATTTAAGATTCATCATTATCATCACCATCATCAAGTCTGTGTCTTGTGCAAATATGCATCCCAGAGGACAAATTTAAAGAGTATGTTCTCTCCTTCCACCATGGGTTCCGTGGATATTCTCAGATTGCCACGCTCGCATGTCAAGTTCCACTGAGCCATCTCACCAGCCTTTCGCTTTCAAGCTATTTCTTTATCCATTAATCAATCACATTCACAGTATCTATCTCTTCCTTTCTCAGTTGTTCTTTCTAGCATTTTGTTTATATAATTTAAATTACCCAATTGGTTTTCATATGATTAATCATATTATCTCTTCAAAATATATTCTTTTCTATGTGACAAACAAAAATATTTTCCAATTAATATTGCTAGAGTTTTGTTGGTTTTCTTCTTCAAAGGCACCTTTCTAAAATTAGACTTCTGTATTACAACTTTATGTTCTATTTTTTGTTCCGTTTGTTACATTTGCTGTAGGTTCGATGATCCTTTTTTTCTGGTATCCTAACCAAAGAGTTTATTTTATTCATATTCTTGGTTTGTCTTCACTTGGATATAGATGGATAGAGTTCCCTTCATGCTGAGGTGAGGTGGGGTGCGGTGGGATGAGTTGGGGTGGTGCCACAGAAAATGAAATTATTAATATCTCCATTTGTCACAGTTTCTTTCTGTTCTAAAAAAAAACTTTAGTGAATTTTCTTGAATACATGTTTATCTTTTTGCTGTATTCCCTCAAAAAAATTATATCAGTTTTGCATGATTTTAATAATTTGTGGCTATAAGCCTTCTCAGCAGCATTGGTCTTCAGCAATATTCATTGCTTTGCTTCTAAATCAGAAAGTGTAAGCATTGTTATATCTCTTTTTGTATTAGTTATTATTTTATGTTTCTTCAATCTTTTGATACAGCCCACATTGGCCTTGAATTCATGCCCTCCTGCCTTACCTTCATAGTGCTGGCATTAAAAGCATGAACTATCATGCTTTGCTTTGTCATATTTATTAGCACTAATAACTAACAACATTTTTAAAAAATATTTTATGTTTTAAATGTTTCAGTTTTTAGTTGACCAATAATAATTGCACTGATTTATGGGGTTCGTTATATGAAGTTTCAAAACATACTCAATAATGCAATGATCACCATATCAAACATAGATTTTTCTGTGTTGGGAACATTTCAAATTGTCTTTATTAGTTAGTTGTTTTGAAGTATTTAATTAGTAATTAAATTATTTCATTCAACTTAATTGTTGTCAAACATACTCAGGATATTGTTGCTACAGAACACTGGAAGTTATCCATACTATCTACACCTCTATACTTTTAAACAATATGATTTTTATTCTACTGAAGATGAAGGCAGCCCCTCTTCATGGTACAGCAATGCCAGAGCAAGCTACAAGAGTTTTGGCTCTGGAATCTGTTCCCAAGTGACCTCTGATTTACAGAAAATAGCTGAGTCTCATCCTATTACGTATTAACTAACAAGTCTAGGAACAAGGTTCAGTCTCTCACACACTAGAAAATTTAGTCAGCTGCTGAATTGGTTCTGATTATGTGGACAAAATGCTATATGTGTCATCCTGTGTTATGCTCTTCAGTTACTAAGGTCACACTTTGTGTCAGGATCACAACTAATAAGTGGGAGCATAAATTAAAGATCTTTGCTCTTTGCTTAAAAAATTCTTTATTTCATTTTTATTATATGTGTACAGGTTTTTGTCAGCAGTATGGCTTATACCATATGCATGCAGTGCCCATAGAGGCTACAAGAGGGTTTCAGATCCCCTGGGACTAGAATTATAGGTTAAGAGCCATGTGCTATGAGATAATGCTTATGTACACTGTAAAGATTTTTCATTCGTATTGGTTTAATCAAACACTGGCTGGCTAGTAGCCAGGCAGAAAGTACAGGTGGGGCAACCAGAATAAGAGAATTCTGGGAACATGAAAGGCAGAGAGAGGTAGTCACAAGCAAGCCAGATGCAGAGGAAACAGGATGAGAATGCTGCATTAAGAAAAGGCACCAAGGTTCAGTGTGGCTGGCTTTATGTTGAGGCCTTTGATCCATTTGGACTTGAG
>LOEQ01001255.1:563419-589883 GCA_001685075.1 Bramus lutescens
AGTACTACACAGCAGAAACAAAGTAGTGACATCTTGAAATTTTCAGGCAAATGGATAGAACTAGAAAACATTATTTTAAGTGAGGTAACCTAGACACAGAAAGACAATTATCACTTGTACTCACTCATTGGTGGTTTTTAAACATAAAGCAAGAAAACCAGCCCACAAATCACAATCCCAGAGAACTTAGACAGCAATGAGTACAGTAAGAGAAACTTACATAGATTTAATATACATGGGAAGTAGAAAAAGACAAGATCTCCTAAGTAAATTGGGATCATGGGGACCTTGGGGGAGGTTTGAAAGGGGAAGGGGAGAGGCAGGGAAGGGAAAAGAAGAATGTCAAGCTCAATAAAAATTAAAGAAAAAGATTAAAAAGGAACAAAAACAAGAAAAGGCACCAAGACACATGGCAAAACAGAGACAAGAATTATGGGTTAATTAAAGTTATAAGAGCTAGTTAATAATAAGCCTGAGCTAATAGGCCAAACAGTTCATACTTAATATCAGCCTCTGTGTGTTTCTTTGGGACTGAATGACTGCACAACTGGACAGGACAGAAACTTCTGTCAACAACCATGTAAGTGTTGGAAATTGATCCTGGGTTTTATGGAAGAACAAATAGTGCTTGCTCTTCATTGCTGAGTCATTCATCTTTTCAGCTCCTCTGTTCTTACTTAAAACTTGTTTTATAACATAGAAGTTGTTTCAAGGGCTAGAGAATCATTAAAAGGTGTGTGTGTGTGTGTGTGTGTGTGCTTGTGTAAATGAGTCTATTTAAAAATAAGCAAATAATTAGTTTAGATAATAAACAATAACTTCAACATAACTGAATATTCATGCCTGTCTTCCCAATACAGTGTTTTGTTGTGATATCTAATGGTCTACCAAAAATCCAACAAGTACCACTCAATTTGTAGTATGACTCTCAACTTTGTTATCCTGAATACACCTAATCTTGTCTAATTTTCCAGTATGTTTTCCTCTTTGAATTTTTATCATGCTAATTGACTATGAGTTTTGTTTTTACTATTGTGTCTTAAAAATTCTAAGACATGCACATTTGAAGGATGAATTTATCTAATAGGGTAATTAATTTTCTTCATTTTAATTTTTTTCTGAAAAGAAACCAAAGATATAATTATAAAAATATTCTACTTGAATTAGAAAACAGAAAAATTTTTTCTCAATTATTTTAGATAACCAGTTGGTGTGCTCTTTCCCCAGGGAAGATGATTTCTTTCATCTTCCTCAGTCGTTTTTAATTCTTTTGTAGAGCTGAGGCCTCATAGACTTTCCCTCTCCACTTTTTCAGTCCACGTTGCTATTCTTATTAGGCTCCTGTTTAGACAGCCACGTTAGTGAGACTTAGCAAATAGCTTCTGATGTTGTCAAATGACCAACCCTGAAAACATATGTATAAATGACATGACACTGACAGATCAGTTTATATTTAAGAATTTATATGTATATCCATATATGAATGTAACAACAATTATTTTTTTAAAAAGGCCATGAATTTGAAAGAGAAAAATAGAGGGTATGTGGGATGGTTTGAAGAAAGGTAAAGCAACGGGGAAACAATAAAATTATGCAACAATCTCAAAAAATGAAAAAATAATAAAAATAAATTTAAAATAATTTCAATAAATTGACTAACAATTCAGCCCACAAATTATCTCTCACACACAGCAATCCCTTTAAAATGTGTCATGATAATTTAACTAACTAAATCATTGTCCTCTATTCTGTTTCAGCAGTCATACAAAGATCACTCAATAGAACTGATTTTTGTTAGATTTTGAAATTGTAAATTCTTGAAATTCTGTTTTCTGAGTATAATTTACTGTTGTGCTGGGGGACGATTTTGCCCTGTACTTATTGGGTAGTTATAAACATAACCATCTTCTGCCTTCGTCAGCATTTACATTCACCACTGCTCATGTCTCTTATAATTACCCCCAAATTTGGCTTACTCAATATTGAAGAAAAAGAAAACCCCTTCTTTTAACAACCCAGCTTTATTTCCTTCCCATCATTTCTCCCTTTACAGTTCGTCTCGAGGGAGCAGGACAAACATAGTTCTTTCTCTGTGACCAAACAGTAGAAACTTGGAGGAGAAAATTGCCATTGTGTAGATTCTTTGGTCTTTTCATACAGTCTTCATCCAAACAAATAATTGCACCATAGAGAATTTACTTATGTACTAGCATCCATTTGCTTGATTGCTGTGGTTGCTGTCACTCCATGTTTTAGAGGATCATAGAAGCCCCCTTTCCCAAAGAGCAGCCATATCTATCAAGGCTAGTAGATACACAGTCTGGATGAAACTTTCCTTGTGGTTCTCCAGCTGGAGTGAGTAGTTCAAACATATTTGAGAATACGATAGAGCTCATGTTATCATGTTAATAGGATTTCAGTGGACCTAGGCATTCTGTTTATGGTCATTTCCCCAGGGGTAGCATTTCTTTCTGGAATAGAGAGTGACAGCTAAGACCATCACTGATGTAGGAGGGTCATCTGTCTATGTGTTACTTTCATTGGTCAATAAANTGAGAGTTAGCCAAGAAGAGGCTAGATATAATGGGCCAGGCAGTATTTAAATGAGTATAATTTTTATGTTCTTATTTCGGGTATAAGCTAGCTGTGCAGGAGCTGGGCCAGGCAGAAAGCAGGCCTGCTCTCCCTTATCACTACACATCACATTCATTTCCTGGCTGTTGGAAAAGGAGTCATTACAAGAGAAATGGATTAATTTAATCAGATATTAGGCCAGTTACAGCTGCTTTTCCAGATGTGGTATCTGTCATACTGCCATGGGCTACTGTTGAACAATGTTCATTTCTTCATTTTTGTGAGTCAGGAAGCACACAGGAAAAGCTCATGTTATTTAGCAAGGTAGTGTATAGTCAGTATTTTGATTCAGGATGGTGTGCGCACGTGTGTGTGTGTGTGTGTGTGTGCTGTTATTTTATTTTTTTATCTTAATATTTTTTGGAGAACTCTTTATTGATTCCCCCTGGAAGATCATGCTGGCTCACAATATAATGGGGCCATTCTAGCTGGACTGGTACTCAGTAGAAGCCATTATTCTGGATTCTCCAGTCATAGAAGTAGATGTCAGACTCCTGCAATCTTTCAATGATTTTTTTTCTTTCTTGTATCCACTGACCTGGTGCATGACTAATGATCACCCTCTAGTGATCAGCACTTAAAAAAAAAGAAAAAAATGCACATAGATTTTAGTTAGGTATATTTGATCCTTTTAGGCCATATAAGCCATGCTGAGAATATATCACAAATCATATACCAGATTACATGAAAGAGGCTAGTTTCAATCATGGACCCATTTTAGGTGACTTTGTAGCATACTCAGGATATGGTGAAGACTATGCTACCTCTTAGCCATCTAATCCTGTAGACATAAAAGTGCTAGAAGAATAGACATGTTGCATCTCCCTGAAAATCTCAACAGGACAGCACAGTACAGGGGATCCTGAGATATTAAAATAATTTCTCTGGAAAACTATTTTAGTGAAGGAGGGAGGCATTGGGGAAGATTGGAAGTCTAATTTAAGTGTAACTCTAAAGTTTGAGTCATTTATCCTAAACTGAGCATTTTTTAAATTTACTGAAACAAAGGTGGCCCATGAAATGTCATCCATGTGACCAGTGAGGTGGCTGAGTGGGTAAAGCCACTTGCTGCTCAGCTTAGCAACTTAAATTTTATCAATGGGAGCCACATAGTAAAAGGAGAGACCCCCAAGTTGTCCTCCACCAGCATTTACATACAGTGGTATGTACTTGTCCCCCTACCCCCAACCCCGTATACACACATTCACATGATAGAATAAAATGATGGGAGAGTTAAAAACTTTGACATCATTCATATATGCTAGAAATAGTACAAACACAGATAGGGATCTGAGCAAGGTGAAGCAGCCTATGGATTTCTTGAATCTCAAGTTCCCCAGAGATTACCATTGGTACCTGGTGTAAAAATGATGGGAGACCACATTGTAACCTAGAATAACAAGTTCTCTAGTTTTCCAGTGAACCCAGACTTTCAAGGTTCTTCAAGTACCTCAGGTCCACCATGTCCACAAGGTCTTCTGACTTCTCAAGGCCCTCCAAGGTCACAGGTTTCTACCAGGGATCCAAGGAAGCACAGAGAAAACGCACGGTATTCTCCCAGGAACAAAAGCTGGTCCTGCAAGAACATTTTGATAAGTGCATGCACCCAAGCCAAGAGCAATGCATGGCACTGGCTCAACAATTTAACTTGAAGTAGTCCCATAGCAAGATCTGGTTCAAGAACAGATGAGCTAGGCAGAATCGGAAGAAGGCTCCAGAACTTCCTGGGATGCCTGGCTCTAGATCAAATGATAGGCCTTCCTGTCCTAAAGGCTGTGTCCCTCTTGTCACCTCTGCCAGTGCAGATTCCATATTCCAGAGTCCCGAGCTCCAAAATTACCCATCCTCTGTAATCAAACTGAGTCTTCAAACGTCTCAAAGTCCCCTAATTCCACCAAGAATGCTAATGCACTCAAGTCTACAAAGGCACTCAGATCATGAAAGGATTCCATGTTTCCATGTGTCCCCAGACCCATCCACAAAACCAAGTCTCTGAATGCATCAAGGTACCCTAATGCTAAGAACTGGAACAGTGAACCCTAGACACTAGATTCCCTTAGTCCTTCAGTGAATTCTGGTTGTGAGGGTTCCCAAGGACCTATGGTAGTCTTCAGATAAATGTGGTGACCAGCAAGTTCGCCCTGAAACTCCAAGGAATCAATGGAAGGAACGCATCTTATATGCCCAGGTACAAAAGCTCCTCCTCCAAGAACATTTTGATCAGTGCATGTACCCCAACCTGGAGAAAATGTCAGAGCTGGCACTGATGATTGGTTTGACTGAGTATGAGATCAAGATCTGGTTCAAGAACCAGTGTGCTATGAACATAATAGGCATTCGGTTCTTTAATTGCTCTGGGAAGGAGTTTCCTCTATGATGGCAGGAAATGACTGAACTGGATTTGGGGGCTGTGAAAGGCCCCTCAAGGAGTTTATTGATCACAAAGGATTACCTTGAATATTTCTTGTTGACCTATACTCATTAGTTCAATGCCTCCCTTTCCCACACCTTCTGCATAATCCAGAAGGGTGGTGAATTATAAATGGACTATTCTTAGAGAAAGCATTGTTTCTAGGAACACCCTGTTTACAATCTTTTTTTTAAGATGACCCTGTTTCCCACAATTGAAACACTTGACCTTTCGATTTTTCTTTTAACCTTTGGAAATTACCTCTCCTATCCAAGTATCATCATGGTCATGAAATTCAATACTAACTGTATCATAGATCCATTCCTCCAAAGGTGCTGACCTTGCTTTTAATGGCCCAATAAACCTTTTGCATTGAGAATTAGTATTTTCAAAAGCCAGAGATTCGTCTAACTTATGAATTTGGTATCATTCTATTTATTGTTGATGTCAGTATTTGTAAGAAATTTGTGAAGGTTTCTTTTGGACCCTGTATGACTTTAGTAAATGATTCAATCTTATTTTTTACTTCCTCAGTTCTGTCCCAAGCATTTAAAGCTGCTTCATGGCATAAAGACAGGATGTGATCATCATGTATAGGGATTTCCTTTCTAAAGTAGTATAATCTCTTTCTTCAAAAAGTTGATCTTGGGAATTTTACTCCATAGTAAATAGTCTTAACTTAATAGTTCAATAATCTTAATCTCTTCTCTGAACTAGGTATGCCATTGAAATTGTGGACCAGGCTCTAAAACATTTTTAAGCAAGTCTACCCAGTCTTTAGGAATAATTCTATTACAAACTGACCACAAGTTTAATATTTGCTTCACAAAAGGTGAATGCATGCCAAATGAGACTATTGGTTGCTTGAATCTCCTTAAATCTAACATTGGCATAGGAGTCTATTCAGCTCTTAAAGAGCCACTATCACTTGGCTATTCCTGTAAAATTACTGGATATATTAAGGTTGGTTGTTTTATAATGTTAAGCTCTTCCTCTCTATTCTTATAATGCAACACTGAAATTGGTTCTCCATTAAATTCTTCTGTTTGAATTTTATTAACTTTTTCTAAAACTTGTATCTTAGCAACAAGATTAACCAACATGTTTAGTGATAAAAGAAAAATGATTAAGCTGACAATGTTTACAATTGACATTACATAAATATCATCTAAATTAGTTATTATCTCATTTAATCACTCAATTTTTAAAATGTTCAGAGTATTATACGGAGACCTAAATCCCTCCATTGTGATGGTGTTTCCCATTTTTTAATGTGGGAAAAAAACTCTTTTTCAAAACTAATTCCTGCCTTTAAGAATTACTCATTATCTTACCAAATCTGCCAACAACAATGATGAAGATGTGAGGCTTATTGTTGCTGCATAGAACAGTAAAACCCTGACTGGATTTTAAGGTAGCCACCTAGTTTTACAGCAGCCTGAGAAGGTGGTTCAGGGAGAGCCTGCCAGGAAAGAAGAAAAGAAAAATCTTGTTGGTAGGGCAGTGACTACAAGTGCATGTAGCTCTGACCTATGCTAGTGGATATAAAGCCACAGGCAAACAACTTTTCCATGAATTTGTACCATAGACGCTGGGCACCAGATGTAGCACAAATAATAAAAAGTCAGAGACAGATATTGGGGTTCAAATTGAAGATCAGCAAAGTAAAGCAGCCAGCCACTAACTTACCTCTGCCTCAGACTGAAATGGGCAATTCTGCTTTCACGAATTCTCAGACTAAGACTGAGCCTGCGACCTATCTCCTCCCATATTATGTTCCTCTCTAGTGCTGGGATTAAAGGCGTGCACCACCACTGCTAGGCCTCTATGGCTAACTAGTGTGGCTGCTGGAATTAAAGTGTCTGCCACTGCTTGGCCTATATGGCTGACTAGTATGGCTACTTCGCTGTCTCATCTTCAGGCAAGTTTTATTAAAATACAAATAATATACTACTATAGCTTTACCAATTTGAGGTGAAGTTCTCATTTCAGTTTGATAAATGTGTTTGATCTGTTTTTCCTGAGGACTAGGGATGGTATGGAATATGAAAATGCCAAGGGATGTTGAGGGCTTTGTTGGGAAATCTGGGAGGTGAATTCAGGACCATTGTCTGACTGGAGAAAAGCAGGGATTCCAAAGAGAAAAATGATCTCAAGGAGGAGGTAAGAGACTATCTGAGCCCCTTGGTTTGTGGTGGGAAATGCCTCCACCTACCCTGAGAATGTGTACACTAAAACCAAGAGATATCCCACTTGTTTGTGTGGGCATTGTGGGTAAAATCAAATTGCCAGTCAGTTCTGGGGAGAGAACCACTGGCCTGGTGGATAGGAAATGGGGGTTTGGGGTGCAATTGTTGTATCTAGAGTTGGAGTCTGACATTTGACAGATTTTAAGAAATGCAAATCCTCAGGGATAGGCTGCAGGAGGGTCTTAACAAAGTGAGACAAGGCTTGGCTATTAGAATGAAGGAGCTGGTGTAGAAAGAAAGGACAGAACGTGTTGAGTGTTGGGGTTGACAGTGGGTATGTGGGTTGTAATGCAAGGATGCCCTAGGGTGGGTGAGGTAGATCTGGGCTTCTGTGGGCTGCAACTCTAACTACCTTGTCAGCTCAGTTATTTCCCTTGGGGATGATGGAGTTGTCAGTCTGGAGGGACCTACAGAGGATAATTCTAATAACCATGGGGAGAAGAGAGGGTTTAGGAATGACCTAAAAGTCCTGGCATCTCAGGAACCCAGGGAGGTCTAGATTAAGTGGGTGTAAGCTGTTCAGTGAGTAGTTACACACTGAGTAGGGGTCAAGGGCTAAAAGCAGAGGAGATGTGGTTGCTGGTGCCAGGGCTGTGCATGAAGCCAGGGGGCAAGGATCACCCTAAAAGATTCAGCCTTATTCATGGGAAATGGCGGAAGTTGGTGTCAGAGAGGAGGGTCAACTGTAGCCTTTAAGACCAAGGGAGGGAATACAGTGACAGACACATAAAATTCAGGGCCCTTTGATTGGTAGTATGGGAACCTAATACAGTAGAAGTTTCCATATATATATATATTATATGTATATATATATATTATATATGTGTGTACATGTATACATGAATATATGTATGTATGTGTATATATGTTTATATAATGTATGATTTCCCTCTGTATGTTGTGAATACCATTGGTTAAGAAAGAAACTGCTTTGAGCCTATAGTAGAGCAGGGTAGAAAAGAGCTAGGAGGGTAAACCTAAATTGAATGCTGGGAGAAAGAAGTTTGAGTCAGGAGACGCCATGTAGCCCTGCCAGAGACAGGCACTGGAACTTTACCCAGTAAGCCACAGCCTTGTGGAGATATGCAGATAAATAGAAATGGGTTAGATTAAGATGTAAGTGTTAGCCTATAAGAAGCTAGAGCTAATGGGCCAAGCAGTGATTTAATTAATACAGTTTCTGTGTGGTAATTTTCAGAGTCTGGGCAGATTGGAAATGAACAAGTAGCCTCCTACTACTACTACTACACACACACACACACACACACACATACACACACACACACACAAACATATATGAAGGTAATATAAATGAAATTGCTAAATAGATGGGGAGTCAGAATCTCAGCTTGCCATTTCTTGTCATAGAATGAAGCTTTCAGTACAACACTTAGATTACATTTAATTAAAATGATCCCAAGGACTCTCAGAAACAACCCAGGCTGTTTCCAAAACTATGGATTGCTCTTCAAGCACTGAGAGCAAGACCCCATTGCTGATGATACCTATTTAACACATAGAACATGAAGAAGTTAAGCTGGTGCCTATATAGAGCCTTCACTCAGGAACCTAGAGTAAAGTTAAATAAGACTGGACTAAACCTCTCCCCTAAATAACTCATATAATGACATTATGCTTTGTCTGTAGATCAGTGTTTTTCTCAGCTATCATTGGAGATGCTTCTTCCTGCAGCAGATAGAAACAGATAGTCACAGACCCACATAATGCAGAAAGTGAGAAACCTTGGGACACTCACTTCTAGGAAAGGATGTCTCTATCAAATCCCTCCCTCCAGAGGTTAGAGAACCCCATGAAATGGGACTTTGATAAAGAGTGTTAGTTATAAAGGGGATGGAGGACACCAAATAATCAAGACCTTTAAATTAACATGAGTAAAATATGAGCTCACAGAGACTGAAGCAGCGTGAACCTGGCATGCACGGGTCTGCATGAGGTCTTTTGTGTCCATATTGTGGCTTTCAGCTGAGTGTGTTTATGGGATGACTCAATATGTGGAGGGGTGGATCTCTGACTCCTGAGCCTTCTCTTGGTATGTTTTTTACTTTGTTAGTTTGTTTTGTACAACTGGTTGTGACAGATTTCTTAAAAATCTTATTATAGTTCATCTTGTTATATTTAGTTATTATGCCTTAGAAACTTGTTTTTATTTTTTCTAATTAGACATAGAAAGGGAGCGGCTGCAGGTTGAAGGGGAGACGGGGAGGAACTGGGAGGACAAGATGGACGAGAAACAGGACTCAGGATATGTTACGTGAGGGGAACAATCTATTTTCAATGAAAGGGAAAAATAAGCCAAAAACACTTTTAAAAATGATTTCTTTCCATGTTCATTGCTCAAGTGAAAACAATGACATTTGTTGGTCAGATAGAGCCTGACTAATACATTAATTTCCAAGCAACATCTGGTTATTGCCCAGATGTTCATTTGCAGCATTTTTACAGGAAGGATTCCAAGAAAAGTTCACAATCAGAATGAAAGTCTTTCTCCAACTGCTGAGAAGATGATTAATTGATTAATTAATTAAAATTTGTACAGTTTATCAAAGGACTTAGGTAGAATCACTGACATAAACCCAGGAGTAAGAGATATGAACTCACTTAATGAGTTTCTGTAGCTTCCAGCCTCAGACTTCCCTTGGGCCTGACAATAAGCCTAGCCAATGGCTAAGAATTCATCTCCACTCTGGTCTGGGATTCTTGTTTTGCTGTTTCATCCCAGAAGATTCCTTTCTGTGGCCTGATGACATTTTGTACTTGGAAGGAGTGCCTTTGTTTTGGGATCTTCAGAGCTGTTTATAGGCAGCCCCTGCTTCCCATCTGTGAACGCTCAACGTTCACTCAGCACCTACTCTTATTGTCCTTCGGTGTTTTCAGCTAACTGCTCACAAAGTTCTGGAGTTTCTGTTGTCACCCTGAGAATGGAATTTCCCTGTCTTCTTGCAGTTCTCTGTCATGAACATCCACTAGGCACAGACATTCCCTGCCTGGATTTTCTTTTCATTACTCCTCTGCCCCCTGCCTCTTTAGTCTCTTCTTTCCTATGTGCCTAGTTTAGACAGGGTTACAAAATGCATTGGCTCATCCTGGCAGAGTGAACTAGTTTCTGGACAAGAACCTCACTGGTCTACTTCTCTGTGTTGAAAGATACCTTAGCATTTATTCCTATCATTATACATTCCTATGGCATAAATAGCCCAGAAATGTTACTACTACATGTTCAGAAACCGTAAGTCACTCAAGAGATTGTTCTGACTCTAAATAAAAACATGGAATATATTATTAATAACTCTTTTTTGTTTAAATGCTATAATTAGACAACCAAAACAATGCTATTCTATGGATTAATATCTTAAGGTCTTAACCTATCATTCATCTCTCAAAATACATACTTTTTCCCATCTCACTATTCAAGCAGGAAATTGAGAAGTATTTCCATCATTAAGAGAAGACTGTGACGGGCTCTCACAGAATGTTACCACAGTCTGAGTAGCTTAAACAGTAAACATTTCTTAACCACAGTTCTGGTGCTTTGGTAGGCCAAGGCTAAGATGTGAGCAGATTCAGTATGTGGATATTCTGCTTCCTGCTGTGCAGACATCTGTAGCTGTATTGTTTCATCCTAACTGTGGGAGAGCAGAGGAGAACACACAAGTTGCTCCTGTATCTTCTGGTGATGCACCAATCCTGTCATGGAAGCTCCACCCTGTGCCTTAGTAACATTCCAGTGGTCCTGCTTCCAAAAGCATTGAAAGCAACATATGCCTCAGAGTTCAACACAGGGCATTTGATGGGACATGCGCATGTGATCTATAACATGTTGTTTTCCAGGTACACTTGGGGTAGGCAGGAAGGGAACAGCTGCATCAAATAGCTGCCCCGATTCTGACACCTACAACGGGCATGGTTTCCAGTGCCAGCATTATGCTTTCAGTGTCCACAGTAAGACTGTTTCAAATGTCAGCCCTGGTTGGTGGAACTCATTTAAAGGGTTGCAAAGTCTTTGGGATGTAGAAGGCTGATAGAGGTTATGCGGTAATGGGTGGGGCGCTTTGAGATTTTATAACCTACTCCCACTTCCTGTCCACTTCCTTACTACAGCTGTGATGTGAGCATCTGTCTTAGTTACAATTTCTATTGCTATGAAGGGACATCATAAAGATGCCAACTCTTTTATGAGAGCTTAATTTAATTTGATTGGGGTGCTTACGTTTCAGAGGTTTAGTTTATTATCGTGGGGGGACAGGGCAGCATGCAGGCAGACATGGTGCTGGAGAGTTCTGCATCTTGATTGACAGGCAACATGAATGATCTGTGCCTAGATTGGGCATAACTTCAGCATAGGAGACCTCAAAGCCTGCCCCCACAGTGACACACTTCCTCTACAAGGCCAACTACCCCAACAAAGCCGCACTTCCTAATACTGCCATCCCTATAAAGCCTACAGGGGTCAATTACATTCAAACTACCACAGTATCCCTTCTTAAATGGTGAACACTAAATAAACTCTTCTGTCCTTGAATTCCTTCTGTCAGGTGATTTGTCATACACTGAGAAAAGCAACCAACCAGACAGATGGTAAAGACCTGCCATTTAGAAAGAAAGAATGTGTAAATATTGTAACAATGTCAGCTGCTCCCTGCCTTCCTATCCTTCCTATTGAGGAGCTAATGAGCTCGGAAAGCCAGTGGCAAACAGAAGTATGCAGGAATCTGTACTTAGCACCTATCTGTTGTGAGAGGGGTGGTCCGTTATGGCTACATCTTGATTTTTAAAAAGAAGCCAGATGACACTGATTTTTGATTATTTGTTTTTGAACTATCTTGACTTAAAAACTGCCTGAATGTTTGAAAACTTTGGGTTAGGACAAAGCAAGCCTATCTGCAGGGCTGTTGCAGCCCTGTCACAACCATGGGTTTGCAACCTTGAGTGTAGATGAGACGTTAGGTGATCTTAGCAAGAGTTTTGTGCCCAAGGGGATACTGAGATATTTCAGAGCTGCTGTTACGAAAAGGTCATGCAGTTAGTATGTAAACATGTATACATATGCTTTATCCCCATGACCTAGCTCCAAGGGTGAGCAAGAAGCACAGATTCTAAAACACATTGTGCAAAGGCTAACCTTTACACCATTCAGGCAAGGTGAAGGTTAAAAGTAGAAACCGAGGCTAGAGAGATGGCTTACTATTTGAGAATGTTTGGAATTCGAAATCTGATTCAAGGAGATGCACAACTGGCTGTAGGAGATCCACTGCCCTCTTCTGGCCTCTGTGGGCGCTGTAGTCTCCGCATATAACCAGACAAAACATACACTTAGTTAAAAATTAAAAAAAAATAAATCATTAAAATAAGAATTAATTTTGTTTGTGAAGAAAATGGATGTACCTGCTCATTCACACCTAAATATTTAGACAAAGTTTTATATCTACTGTGCGCAATGGCTTTCCAGGTATTGTTTCTTGTCCCTGGTTGGGGAAAACAACTCCGCATTTTACATACTAGGTCTTTTTTTTTTTTTTGTATTCAGGTCACCTAAAGACCTAACAGTTATATTGTGAATTCTGACACATGAGAGATTATCTTATTCTATAAGTTATAACATGAGTGTTGTCATGTTTTTTATTTTTAATTAAAAATTATTTCATATATTATATTTTGGTTATGGTTTCCTTTCCCCCAACTCCTTCAGTTCCTCCTCAGCTCCCTTCCCTACCTACCCAACTTCATGTTCTCTCTTTCTGTTTAAAAACAAAAGCAAAAACAGAGTACACAAGAAATAAAACTGGACAAGATTACAAAAACAAAAACCAAAAAAATAGGCAGAAAACAATAAGATCAAAAATAGTGTCAAAGCAAAGTGAAATGAAACAAATAGTGTGGAAAAATACCTCTGAGTTCATTTTCGGTGGCTAACTAATCCTCCATGTTGACCTTGCCCTGGAGTCTGACTGGTAAACCCAGTGACACACTGACATGTCTATGGGATCCACAGGAAATGTGGACAGGGAGGAAGGGAGGATGCAGAACATAGAGGCTGTAGCTTGTGTTCCGTTATAATACAAGGGGCAAAACTGCAGGATTGGGTCTGGGGGAGCAAAGAGAGAAGAGAAGGTCTGTAGGCAGACTTGATTTTCTAGAAGGTGTGGCCTGCATTTGAACAGTCGGTGCCTGCTGGAGTTAATGGGTGGGATACAGTGACAAGTGTGGGGACAAAGGTTAGGAAGGGATGGGCTGTGGGATTGAGCATTAACTTATATTCGATTTTTACAAGAACTTAATATATACACTATGTATATTTTCCTAGCTTCTTTAGAAAAATACAAATCTGGTTAGTTTTTATTGAACCCATGGTGGGCTTGTTACCTGCCATTTCCTCTGAATATTAATAGCTCTCTCTATTTGCCTAGAGATGTTCTCAGTTTACCATATGTACCATGTGTATTTTGAAGTCAGTATTTTTTTTTTAATTGAGCAGATTTGCCTGTCTTATTCTGGTTTATTCGTTTGGTAGCCTTTCCTCAGTAATTTTTTCCCTTGACTTTCATCATTAGTTCTTGGGTGAAATGAATCATTAATCTGAGGCAGGAGACTTGGACTGAGTTGGCAAATGGTATCTACTGATATCCTTAGTCGTCTTGGCCTTCAATTCCCTGTTGAGATTTCTAATGTGAAGAATGACTTTTATTTTATAAGTAAAATGAAAATAAAATGAAGAGGGAAGACACTGAGTTGTTCAATGGTGCCAGGTTCTGCTCTCCACTCTGCTCATTTTCTGACACCTCTATTCCTCTTCAGAACATGCCTACTTGTGTTGTGTGCTTTGCAGGTTTTCTATGTCTTACCTTTCTCTAGTCAGTTATGATTTATGTTGCTGTTATCTAAATTCACAAATAATCTGTCCCTGCTTTCTTCTGCTGGTGTGCTTATTTAGTGGATCAGGTCTTTGTAGAATGCTATGGCTTTACTTCAGTCTTAGTATAAAATCTTTTCTTTCCATTGAGTTTGGGAGAGTTTACACTTATAATAATAAGATCTATTTCATTCAAAACCATCTGTCATTATATTATATCTGCTTATTTTCTGAAATTTTGGTATCTGCCACCTTAAAATTAATTCTAATAATTCTTTACAATTTAAATAAAAATTATTAATATATCATGCAATACTTTCCCACAAAAATCTAAAGACAAAAGGAAAATTTAAACACCAATGAGATACAGTAGAATGTGCAGACAAATATTTGGATAATGTGAGAATTATGTTGAATGACTGTACAAAGACAGTCTTTTGGCGAGATATGTCCTTCCTCTTTAGTTGCAGCAGAAATAGCCAATTCACATCAAAGTTGGTTGAAAGGAAGAATTCCTCCACACTTTTCATTATCCATAATGTAGCGACTATAACAGGGTATACAGGATTACCTTAGGAAACATGAGTTAAAGACACCTGAAAATTTGAAGTATTTATATATGAAAGAACTACATAACCTATTTTTTGTATTTACAAGTATCTTCATTTTTTTTCCATCTCATTCTTTGACATAGTCTAGAATTTATGTGTTATCACTGATGTTAAATCCTTAAGCTCATCCCTTCCAATATTTAATTATTTCATTTAATTTTCTTCTAGTAGCTACATTAAATCTACAAATATTTTTTATAACACAGGTGAAGTGTAGCCCTCAGTGTTCACGTTTTTCCATCATTTTTCGTGATCTCTAAAGAAGAGTCAAACAGAAGCTTTCCTGTAGATTATGTGGACAAGACTTGTGAATGAGTCATGATTAATTTTTACTCTGAAATGCCAACTTTTCACTGGCATTCATAGTTCTTGACCCACTCTTGACAGCTCTCACTTCTATGGGTCGACACTGGACTCTGCCCTAATTAGATCATTTATAGCATCTGCAAAGGCCAGGCAGTAACACTTCAGCTGGCTGAACCCAGCCACTCCCAGAATTCATACTGTGCTCAAAATAGAAGAAATAAGTAAAATTTTATCATATTATTTGCATTATTGCAAAAACAGAGCCAAGCTAAATCAAACAATTTTGAAGTAGGTTCAATTTTCGAGGCCAATGAAGCTAATTTGTTAAACAACTTTGATAACAGTAGAAAAAATGTTACTATCTAAGCAAAGCTGTTTGTCCATCACTATGCATATGATAATGATTTCTAATTTTATATACTTTTACGTAAGACCATTAATTTGTTGTGTGACAATCCTTTTATATACGGTGAAGATGTGTCTTTGCCAAAGTGCCTTCTGATTGGTTTAATAAAGAGCTGAATGGCCAATAAGTAGACAAAAAAGGATAGGTGCTACTTCCAGGCAGAGAGAGAAGAAGGGGAGATGAATCTAGGTACCAGAAAACATGGAGAGGAAACAGAATGCGCAAGATGGAAGAGAGCTAAAAAGTCACGAGACAAAGTGTAGATTAACATAAATGGATTAATTTAAGTTATAAGAACTAGTAGAACAAGCCTAAGCTATAGGTAGAACCTTCATAATAATAAGTCTCCTGTCACTTTTTTGTGACCCAGTGGTCCAAAGAAAAATCCATCTACATTAATCCAATAGATGATGGTCTCTCAGAAGTAGATGAAGAAACTAATACTTATGGACTGCTAATACTGACTAATGAGGAAATGGCAGGAAAGGTTAATCTTCAGAATAGCAATAAAATTTCAGTACTGCTCATGCACTCAGGGAGAAATAATGGATACTCGAATGCCAGCATCAGTTTATTCAGGAACACAAAATGACCAGTCAGAGAAGGAAGGATTGGATTGTTCCTGGAGCGCATTTCTGTCACACCCCACTGTATATCTAATACTGAAGCTCTTAGAGGGTTTCAAGTGTGGAGCTGCTGAATTCATACTGAAAGTTAATCACCCACGGCAAATGTGGCTACATTTTACTTCTGAATTCATTCTTTTTAAAATCTCATCCTGAGAAGCAATTGAGGAAAATGTGATGCATGGGTTCAATTGCCTGTGTATTTGTTCTCAGATACAATGAATTATTTATTTGTCCTTACTTTCCTGTTTAACCAATTTAACACACATACAAATGCTCTTAATGTAATGGTGTAATGGAAACATATCTTACAGGCTGCCACCTTGGGAAAACCACTCAGTTTATATCTTGAGGGAGAGTCCCGGATTTAAGATTCTATTTCATTTTCAAGTATTGCTTCTCTTCTGTGACTTAAAAGAAAAATCTTTCTTCATTCCCATAAGTCACTGTTTGTTTGACATTGTTATCAACACAAGTAACAGAACTCTAAGGGGAAAAGACATAGTTTATTATAAAGGAAAATATGGGTGACCATGGCCGGGACACAGTTTAAAGTTGCCTTAAATTCTACCTTACAACATGGTAATAGTTTTATTAAGTTATTATAGTACCAGAACAAAGTAAATCATAAGTCAAGGCACTTTCCATTTTTGGAAATATCAGGTAAGCAGGTTACAGCAGATTTGGGCAAGTTTCAGTTTTATACCATTTAAGGGCAGTCAGTCATGTAGCTGGTGGAAGCTTTGGAATGAACGTACTTTCCAAAGGATTTTCTTAGTAGCCCCACAGAAACTAGGCCAAATGCAGTGCTGGCCACTGAAGAGTTATTGAGAAAGCTAGAGGTGGCCCAAGATAATGTGGCTCAGGATTTACCACCGTCCAACCTTTTCATGTCAATAAAAATCTAATCAGTTAGTCTTTGTATTCACAACCTCGTTCTAGGAACTGTCCTTGATTGTAGGCTATAATCACAATGTCATCACTCTAGCTTTCATAATGAATTAAACATATTTTTCTTCAATAAACTGACCAACAAAGCAAGATGTCACTGGCAATAATACTTTGGTTCAATTTTACATAGCAAATACTTCATTTGTGAATTTTGTTAATCATTTCCTCTAACTGAATTGAAATAGAGATTAAACTCACATGATTATTTTCATGAAAATACACTGAAATTTAAGAATGGTTATATTTCAATGAACAGAGAGTAAAAGGCTAGGTGTCTTTCTCACATTGCTCTGCTCAAGGCTCAGGGATCTATGGGAAAAGGGGCAGAAAGACTGTAACAGCCAGAGGTAGGGACAACTCCAGGGAGGCAGCATCGTCCAGGCACAGCAGGGTGGTTGCACATATGAACGCACAGGAATGGCGGCAGCAAGCAAAGACCTGGACTAGTTCAAGCCAGACAAGATGTCAGTGCTGAGAAAGGGAAGTGGGAACAGAGAAGCTATTTGCAATAGAAATCTGTGATGAGAAGAAAATAAAAAGATAAAAATAATTCTCTAATGGAAGAATACTAGCTATCATCAACACTCCAGTACAGGCTTCATGCTCAGGCCGATCCAAAAGTACTCCGTGTTTTTTTTTTAATGTTTTGTTTGTTTGTATTGAATTTTTTGTCTCTTTGTTTTGATGTTTAGTTTTGAAAGAGAGAGAGAAACGGGAGAGAGTTTGAGAGCCAAAGTTACATTTTAAGTTTTAGTTACTATGCCTTAGAGATTCAAATAACAAAAATGCCTCTGATTCGCAAGCCTCGTTCTAAGCACAGACAGGTTCTGAAATGCTGAGGACGTTTTTTATGGGAGATAATAAGCCTCATCTTTTCCAGTCCTCTAACCATGTTTGTTGGTCCCATCTGCACCAGATGTGCTTGATCACATATGCCCGGGAGGTTCCCAAGCTGGGAACATGTCAGGATGCAAGCTTGCTCTGATTGGATGCAGCCTGGAGGTATGTTGGGATGTATGGTTTGATGCTTGCCCCTGATTGGACTTGATGGGAAATACTCAAACTGCTATAAACCAGGACTTGGGGCCATTTTCTGGGAACTTAGAAATGGACCTGACCACAGCCCATCCACCTGGTCAGTATTTAATTAAATCTTGCTTTAAATTGTTGTAGTGGTCTTATTCTCTACTGGTGGGAGGGAGGGATGGAGGGAGGGAGGGGGGAGGGAGAGAGAGAAAACTTGAAGTCAGAAGGATAGCAAGATGGAGGAAAATCTGGGAGGAGTTGGGGAGGAGAAAAGACAATTTCGGAAATGGTTACCAGGTTTGGGTCTTAGAATGCCATTCATTAAGCTATTTGAGTGGCTTAAGAGAAGGCTCAGTGTTTTCTGAGCAAGCAGAAATGCCTGAGCTCAGAGCTCTAACAAACAAAGCAGTGCGTACCTATAACCTAGTGCTAAGGGGTGGTAGTGGAGACATATGTGTCTTGATAGCTCATTGGCTAGCCAGATTAGCTAGTTCCATGTTTAGTGAGAGATTGTGTCTCAAAAAAATAAGGTGGAGGATAGAAAATCACACCCAATGTTAACTATAAGAACGCGCGCGCGCGCGCGCGCGGTGTGTGTGTGTGTGTGTGTGTGTGTGTGTGTGTCACACACACACACATACACCACACCAAAGTTACTTGGAAATGCTGGAATATTTCTGAGAGCCAATGGGATGGTGCAGCAGAACTCTCCAAATCCAGGCAAGACTCAGAGCATATAGGCTAGAGATAGGACAGACCTGCCCTCAATACCTGCTCAAACAAAATGCAGTTCTTGGCTGTGAAGATTTCAGGAGACCCAACTGCTGTTGGAAAGGACAGAACAAATTCAAAGGTGAATCACCCTTTACAGATGAGTGTCAGACCTTTATTTCTAATCAAGTTTGAGGACAAGCTCAAAACTCCCAGGACTTTTCCCCCGATTCTCTTTTGTCACCTCTTCTTATTTCCACCTTCTTCAGAGGGAAAAGAAGCCTGACTTGAGTTAGAGAGCCCTATTTAGAAACTCCTGTGTGTTGGTTTTTAATACAAGTCCACATAATATGGTTTTTAAAAACTCTTTAGTACTGAAAACGGTCAGCAGAGTAAAGACAGCGCCATCTGATCTGATGGAGTGAATCATAGAACACTCACAGGGGAAGGGAGGACAGTCACGTGGAAGGCAGCATGGCCGGCATCCTGCTCTACACGTCTCTGAAAAAATGCTTCCTTTAGTTTCGGTCTAAGTGAGGCAAAAAATATGGTTGTTTATTATGAGAGAACTCTAATTCAGGGCATTTTAAAAATTCAATTTGTTATTGTTCTGTCTTGCTCATTTTCATTTTTCATTGTGCTGAAGAAAGTCCAGGAGTTTCAATCTTCCTCTACAAAAACTAGAAGAGAGAAATTCTTCACAATCCCAGAATAGCGTTATATTTTTAAAGTATTTTAATTTAAAACCAATATATTTATATGCATATATACGTGTATATATGCATATATATGTCTATACATATGTGTCTATGTGTATATATGCATGAACATATATATGCACATATATGTTTCTGTACATTTTTAATGCTATATATTAGCTAAACACATATATTGTTTAAGAACTTTGCAGAGTAGAGAGAAAAAACTTGCATTCTTTTGCTCTTTAGATTAAACTACCGTTAAAGCTAGGCATCTTATATGTAACACCCACTCAACTTGATTTAATAGAATCCATTTGAGGTACCGTAATTATAATGAGTTTTTATTCACATACTGGCAGAATACAATAACTGCCAATAAAAAATTTAATTTCTGGTTTCCCTGTAAGGAGTAACAATAAAGTAACATATAATTGGTCTGAGAATATGTGTGGATCATGAAAAAGCATTAATTTAGTTTGTGGATGCGGCAAATGTGAGAGGCTTAGATTTCTGTGCCTTTTCAATGTTTTCTTTCTAAATGGAAACACTGATATTTTGAATTTTTCAAGACTTAATGTGTTCCTAATGCCATGACCACTGCTTAATTGAAACTCATTTTCATTGCTCAATTTTTCATTACTCTAAATAAATTTTCTTTCTAAGAAAATTATTTATGTTATGGCTTTGGTACATATTGGTTATTCATCAATTTCACTTAGATACATCTATATTATTGAATATTTTCCTTATTGCTGTCAAATTTAGTATATTTTATCCTACAATAATATAGACATTTGTCAAATATTGTCAAGCAGTTTTCATTATTTTATTTTGTATTGTTTCACTTCTGTCTTTGCTAGAGTTGCCCTAGTCCCTCATTTACCATCCCACTAAGTGTTAGTATTATTTGATATTGTTTATTGCTATATTTTTAAAGAAATCTTAATTTTAATTTTTATTATATTCTTATTACATTTACTTAATCTTATTTTTGAATTTTCTTAATACTGGAAAATAGCTATTTTCTATTTTTTATAATCCTCTTATCTTTTCTTTCCCCTTTCATATGTTTATGTGACTTCATTTCTTAATTTTTTGCTATTTATTTAACCTTGCATCTCTATTTTTCCTTGTATTTTTCTCCTTATATTCTTTACTTGCTCTTGCTGTATTTATCCTGATAAGTTTTAATTTCACAGCACATTATAAATTAGTTTTCCCATTTGGGGTTCAAAGTCACTTGTGATTTATTAGCTAGGCTCAATTAAACATAAGTGTATTTTAATTCCTAAAATGGTTGGATTTTGTTGTCCTTATAATAATTTGTTTGTTCCACTCAGAACTGATTTTGGGGATTGAATATTCAAAAGTAGGCTGAGCCATAAGAAAGGCCTCCAGTAAAATTCAGAGTGGTATTCAACCTAGCAGCAATTGTGAAAATCACAGCACAGAAAAAAAAAAAAAGAAAAGTGAAAAAATCAAGGCAGCATGACTCTTCCAAAAATTTCCAACCCCTTAGCTATGGAATCCAATGATCCCAAAGAGGTAAAATAGTTAATTAAAAATTTAAAAGCCTACCAATAGACTTGCCTAATGACCTCAATAGAAATATATACAAAGCGCAAACTGACTCAATCCAAAATTTAATAAAGAAAGTCAGCAATGTAGAGGAGAATTTCAGTGAAGTGGATGAGAGAATAGGTAAATAAAGATGAAGTTGTCAACAACATGAGGAAAATATCAAGGAAACTGAGGTTCTGAAAAAAATCAAATGAAAATATAAGTAGCAAAAAACTTCATGAATCAAATGAGAGCCATGATGGAACATGTCACCAGTAGACTTAACTAGAAGAATGCAGAACATCAGTATGAAGAACAAGACTGAAGACACAGTAGTTTCAAATGTCAGTGAGGACAAGAAACAGTGAGCTGACCACAACATTGAGAGCTCAAAGCTACGACTCAATGGGATTGAAGAAAGAGATGAGCCGAAACTAACAGCCATGTCTGTTCAATGAAATTATAGCAGAAAACTTGCCTAAACTAGATAAAAAGGTATAAAAGACACAAAATAGACATGAAACTTACTGTGGCATAGTGTATCCAATGAATCAAAAATATAAATCAAAGAACTGATATTAAAAGCTATAAAGGAAAAATGACTACTCATTTCCGAATTGGAGCACACCATGGCAGCACCAGATCTCATGATATCAGCAAATCTAAAAGCCAAGAAAACACAGAATAATGTTTTCAGAACGCAAAAATGTGGTACTTACATAGAGTAATGCAATTCCTCAGAATGAGGAAAAAATGAAATAATATTAACAGAAATTTAAGAGAATTTAATAGGATATTATGTTAAACAAATTACTCTAGACTCAAAAAGACAAATACCATATTTGCCCTCTGTCTTAGGGTTTCTATTGCTGTGAAGAGATACCACGACCACAGCAACTATTACAAAGAAAAAAATTGTTTGTGGTGACTTATATTTTCAGAGATTTAGGTGGGGCATGGCAATGTACAGGCAGACATGATGCTAGAGAAGGACCTGAGAGTCCTACATCTTGACCAACAAGGCAACAGGAAGTGGTCTGAGTGTCATACTGAGTGAAACTTGAGCAAAAGAGACTCTGAAGCCTGCAACCACAATGACACACTTCCTCTAAAAAGGCCATACCTACTGCAAGAAGGTCACACTCCTAATAGTGCCACTCCCTATGAGCTTATGAGGGCCAAATGCATTCAAATAACCACACCCTCATATTCATAATCCACATTTAGTACATGCCTACATGTGGAAAGGATGTGTAGATCATGGAAAAATAAAGCAGATCAACCAAGAAATCAAAGGGAACGATCTTAAGAGAGGAGGATGAGACAAGGAGGAATGAAGCCCACAAAAGAGGATCAGGGAAAGTGGGAGAGCGCAGTGGAAGATATAAATGAATACAACCGTATACTATGAAAATGCCACAGTAAAACCCTTACTTTGAATGCTAATTTTAAAAACTCAATAAAATAAGCAAAATGCCACATAATGAATGAATAAAGAGATATACAATGTTTAAATGGATTTACAAAAACTATAGCAATATGTTCAAGACAGAGTTTTTAGGCTTTTAAAAAGTGAATGATGAAGTTAACTAAGTAACTAGAATTTAAACACACAACTTGAATTTGAAGCTTATGCTAATATGGGTTTTCTATTTCTAATAAAATGGGATTCTATGCATTTATTCTCTACTTCATATCACATATGCAAGTTAGATTGCAATCTGTGAGTTTTGCTCTCAGAACTAAAATATTACCTTGATAAATGTGTGTAGCTCTTCCAAGCACTCACATCTCAAATGGATGTGCATTTGGTAACAACTCCGTAAACAATGATCTGGTCTCTATCTAGGTAAGTTAAGGCATTTTATTTGAGTGACTCTCTCGCAGTCTCTGGTATTTTAGGAAGTGCTTTCCTCCAGAGCCCACCTCCTGTACTGGGCAAACTCCTTGCTGCGGAGAAAGGTAATTTGCAGCTGTGCCTTGTCTTCAGCCTTGGCAAGCTCTGATTTCTCCTGAAGACTCTGAAGAGTGTATACATGGATCCTTCCTTTGAAAATCATACAGAACCTTGAGAACGATAGTCTCTAAGTCAACTTTCTGCTTCATTTCTACAATCTTAAACTAAACTCTACTGAAACACAATTGCTTTAATAAAATTATTGGACCTACCACCTGATTAAAGAATTACTTTAATTTCTCACCTCTGTGGTGTCAGAAACCAAGAGAAGGAACTGGAGGAAGGAATTTTCAAAGTTCAAAATCCTCGAGGTGAATTGGTAGAAATGTCTGCAAAGAGAAGATGGCGTCACAGGAGACTTGTGCTGTGCAGCCTTTCTTTCTTCTGCATCTGGGGGTGGTGGGGAAGATGCCCTGATGGAGCAGATCCAGGAATGGGGAACTGAAAGGAACCAGTTCACTTTTCTTTTCTGAGAAAATCTTCCTGTCCTTCATGGGAAGGGTGAAATACGGAAGTCAGGCCAAGAGTAATATCGAAGACTGACCTCAATGCCTAACTGAGTAAGTGCTAGGAACATTTCTGCTATGTAGGTGAAAACGGAATGAGAGGAAGAAAAAAAAATCGTG
This sequence comes from Bramus lutescens, assembly GCA_001685075.1. Lineage (NCBI taxonomy): Eukaryota > Metazoa > Chordata > Mammalia > Rodentia > Cricetidae > Bramus > Bramus lutescens. Next base: position 587,062 of record LOEQ01001255.1, read on the forward strand.
CCAAGAGATGAAAGATTTTAGAAATTACAGAAAACAGGCTCAGAGAAGACAGAGTTCATTTAGTAGGGATTGCATTTTCTTAAGAGGGAAGGAAGAAAGTGAGTTACAAGCAGAATTCACGACCACACTAGTAATATTTGTAAATATGGCAAAACCACGCTAATGAACAGGGAGGGAGGCGAGAAGACAGGGCAGGCAGGCTGCTCCCTCTTGCTCTTTACGTTATTGAGGTATGGCTGCCACCTGCTGGCCGGTATCAATGCCTGTCTTGACTTCTGTTTGGAGAAGTTTTTAATTAATTTTGGGGAGGATCCCCAAATAGTGAAACCCCTGCTTCTCCTATGACCTCCTACAAAGTGGCTTCTCTGCATTCCTCCTAGTAGGGAGAGAATAGGAGTTTACATCATAAGAATTGAATTTTAAGCTAATTTTATGTGCACAGCTCCTTAGAAGGGTCACTGCTTTACCGTGTTCTTTTGAATAGTAAGATGGTAGCCCAATGAGGAAAATCAAGCACTCAGTTTTTCTTGAAGTGTTTTCAGCTGACAGAATTTCCCCCACTTCGAGTGTTAGTTATGCCGAGAAATGTTTTCTCCGAAGTACTGAGTGTGAAAAGGCCAGCCTAGTGTCTCAACAGTCCCATTACTGGAGAAACCATACATGGAAGGACGGATAGACTGAGGATAGGGAAGAAAGAGAGCAAAATGGAACTTCCTGCGACTTAAGTTTTGCTTTCTTGTTACCAAAGTCTTTGAAGGTAACACAAGTACAGATTTATAGAATTCACACGTACGGATGGTTAAGGCTCTTTGCTATTATTTCTAATATTAATCTTATTGTAGAAAACTCATTTATCATTATTAGCAATGTTTTGGGAAAATTCAACAACCTCAAAATAACACCGTTTGTGTCTTTTTACGGTAGAAATGTGCTGTGTAGAAGCGAGCTCCTGGAAACACACAGTGTAAGCTTCTGAATTCACACTGGCTTCTTTTCCTCCCGGATAACAGATTCTCAAGTGAACCCCTGATGGATGACAATGTATTCTTCCTAAACTCTGGTCATGGAATACAGCACAGAGAAAAAAAAAAGGAAAACGCATGGCTTCAAGGTGACCCTCACCATCTTTCTGTCAGAAATGTACCCATTCCTTTCACATTCTGTTTTATATCTTTCATCTGTATTTGTAAAGGCCATCATTGTCTCTCTGCCCTGAATCAATGGAGGAACTTTGTAATTGTGAAAATGAAAAGAGAAAACTGTTAAATATTAATAAACAAAAACCCATCTCTAGAGATCTGCATCGAAATATCCCCAAGTCTTTGATGAGTGCTAGACAGAGCATACAAGATAAGGTGCTAGGACATAGAGAAAGAGCTGGCAAGAATGTATAAACAGAATATTGCTAGAATACATAAAACCAAGGTGTTGCCAGAGTACCAAGAGATCAGGTAATTTGTTTTAATTTGGAGCCATTCGATATAAACTCCAAAGGAAGGTGTCTTCATAAATTTAACTCTGAATGATTTATCCAAAATCATTATATCAAAGCTTGAAAAACAAGACTCCAAATGATCAAAGCAGCCTGTAACTTAACCATGTAACAAAATTCACTTTAAAAGAAGACAAGAGGATCCAGATACCTAAGAATGCAACAAACAAAACGCTCAGTGTACCCTCCCAAATTACTGAGCATGGCAAAGAGTAGGCAACATGATCCATACTCACCAAGTGGAAAAGTGAGGGTTTGTGGTATGGTTTGGTGGAGAGAACTTGCCTAGCATGAGAAAGATCTTGAGACTGATCTTTGCCACTGAAAAAAATCTCTTTAAAAAATAGTCACATTAATAAAACATTGACAGATAATGAATCAAAACAACTTCATATATATACTATATTTTGGTACATACAGCAATAAAGTTAAGATCTTGTATAGCTTAACCTAACTATATAGCTGAGAAAATTTCTTTTTATAAGTATTAGAAAAAAGATTTTACTTCATTTGTATATGTTACTCTCAGAATTGCCCTATAGCATAAGAAAATATGCACCCTATGCAAATACTAGAAAAGAAACTCACTAAAGACAAGACTGTCAATAATCAGACAACAACAGGGCATTATTTGCTTAATGGCCAGGGTGGCTCCAAAAGCAAGATTTGAAGTAATATGTAGGCTCAACAACTTGGTTTCCTTCTATCAAAGCTGATCCCATTAGCCACACTACTAAGTGTCTGGTCTATTAATAGCACGGACAGAAATTTAGCTAGACCATCAGTTTCAAAAGCCTGCTGAGTTATCATAGATAGGAAAAACTTACATATTACCTGAGACAATCCTGAATGCCTCATTTTCCAGCTCTAGACCCATTATATATCACTTTGACAAAGAAGTTTTGTCAAACAAACAACAATCACTTAGAGATACATCACAGTTGGCTGTGAGTGGTGGAACACACCTTTAATCCTAGCACTTGGGAGGCAGAGTCAGGCAAATCTCTGTGAGTTCAAGACTAGCCTGGTCAATATAGTGAGTTATAAGATGAATGGGGCTACATAGAAAAATCCTGTCTCAATACACCCCTCCCCCAACAAATGAAGAGAAATTCATCATAAATGGTGCAATTAAAAATAATTTGTGCCAACTGTGTGATAACAATTTGATTTGCAAATGAGTTCTTATCCTTTGGGATGCTCTCTTACAATATTCTCTTTTTCCTTTGTTTTTTTTATTTATTTTTATTTTTATAAAAAATTTCCACCTCCTCCCCCTCCCATTTCCCTCCCCCTCCCTCTCCAGTCCAAAGAGCAGTCAGGGTTTCCT
>LOEQ01001255.1:613724-633693 GCA_001685075.1 Bramus lutescens
TGGCTGGGAGCAAACACTACTAATAGGCAAGGAAGCAGTTCATTTGTACTGCAACTGACTGGTTTGCAGCAGCACAGCTGGGCCGTGCAGGTCTCACTTCCTTGATAGCCCACAGCCTGCAGTTCACCTCTGCCACACCAGTAGGTGACATGGAGAAGGGAAAATATCATAGCCAGATCTAAGGAGGGATACACAGCAAGCCTCTTTTTGTTTTGCATCACTAATTCAGTCATAGCTTTCCTCCTGCTTGGAAAAGTTTCTCTACCTCCCAAAACTCTGCTTCTTTCAAGATAATTTACAATCATGGAAACCACACAGATCACTGAGGTCAGGGAGCCACAGAGAGACCACATCCTTTGTTTTAATTTCTCAGCTCCAAGTATCTTAAGCTGCTTATCGTGCCTGGTTCCAAGATGTGCACATCAGCCCCGAGGCCAAGTTGTGTAAGAATGTCTCCTTTGGCACCATGTCTGCTCTGTCAACACCAATGGCTTAATTGTCTTCTGATAAACCAAGTCACCCCAAAGAGGCCTCCAGAAACCACGATTGTCTCTGGGCTGGCAGAGGAAAACGTGAAAATGTGTTGTTCTTAAGAATTACCTGAAGAAGGAAGCTGTGCCTGGTTTGGGGAAGAGGAGAGAGACAGACAGACAGATAGAGATAGAGAGAGAGAGAGAGAGACAGAGACAGAGACAGAGACAGAGAGACAGACAGAGAGACAGATAGAGAGACAGACAGAGAGAGACAGAGAGAATATCAACGAACAGATACTGCAAAGTTGTGATCTGAAAACTATTCTGTCTCCCTCACAAGCTCAAGTGGGATCAAAAAGAGGGCTGGAAATGTAGGGAGGATTTATTGTTCACTACAGTCAAGCCAAACCTTAAGGAAGAACAATTTTCTATTCAATTTCTGGGTTTTTGTTTTCACACAGCTGGGGTAATTAGGTATGGTCCAGGGAAATTTATTTCTTGGACTAGAAAAGGCAATACAGAGCACTGAACAGTCTCTGCTGGGTTTGGAACTCCTTGTTCAGAAGATCTTTATATTTCCCAAGATGCCTAGCCTATTACAGAGGGCAGGAGACTGGGAATAGACTTGTCCTGAGAGATCAAACTAGAAGTTCTATAAAAATTTGGAACATTTTCTCTTTTCTTATTTTATTAATACAAAAACAAGGTGATATATTTAAGGCATACAATGTGATGTTTTGACATATATATATGTATTATGAACTATTAAATCAAGGGATCAAGAAAATTCTTACCACCTCACCTCCTACATTTTTCATTTTATGATGTAAGACAATTATGATTTTTTAGAAACATTCAACACACTTTCCATTAATATTAACAATAATCATCATGTTATGTAATAGGTCTCGAGAATGTATCCCTCGTCTGTAACAGTGTGATCAGGCTTCTTGTCTTCTGCTGCCTCTTCCCCTAGCCTTCCAGCCCGCAGTTCCCATAACTGCTATTATTCTCTCTGCTTCTTCCCAGTTTGAAAATTTCACATAAGACTGAGATCATGCAGCCCACTCTTTTTCTGTGCCTGTCTTGTTTCTCTTAGCATGGTGTCTTCCTGGTTTCTGGGAATAGTTCATACGCTGGAAAAAAAGTGCACAGAGCAGCTGTCGAAGAGCCATGTGTTTGGGGTGTCATGGCTTTATCTATAATACGAAAACAAACTACCCTAGTTTGCTCTCTGCTACTGTGTTAAACATGATGGCTAAACACAGCTTGGGGAGAAAATAATTTATTTCATCTTACTAGTTTGTAGTCCATCAGGGAGCAGAGTCAGGGCCAGCAGTTCAAGGCAAGAACCTAGAGGCAAGGATTGAGATAGAGGATACTGAAGAATGCTGCTTATCAGCTTGACCTGGACATTCTCGTCGTACTTTCTTATATAATGAGGACCACCTGGCTAGGGGTGACACTGTGTCCAGAAAATAGGGCCCTCCCACACCATTCATTAAGAAACGCCATACAGACCTAGCTAGATGTCAGTCTGATGGAGGGATATTCACAAATGAGGTTCCTTCTTCTTTGATGACCTTTGCTTGTGTCAGATTGACAAAAATCTAACCAGCCCATAGACTGTCTGACAACTGGCGCATTCCTATTTATTAGCTATATCATTCCCATCTTGTAGGACATATGGCAACTATTAACATTAAAGACAGATTTCTGGACCCAGTTGAGCAGTATCACAGCCATTGTCACTTTGAGATCCATAGGTTCAGATGCCGATCTAGAACAGAAGCACACAACCAGAGGTTCTCAGACTGTGGGTTGCAAACACTTCACGATGAATGACCCTTCACAGGGGTCACCTATGACCACCTGAAAACACAGATATTTATATCACAATTTGTAACAGTAACAAAATCACAGTTCTGAAGTAGCAGTGAAAATAATTTTATGGGTGGGGTCATTACAACATGAGGAACTGTTTTAAAGGGTCACGGTATCAGGAAGGTTGAGAACCACTGCTCTATATGACACCACTACAAGAAGGTACTAGACCACCAGCATGTGTTTAACAAACAAAATCAGCTACAGGACTTACTTTACATCACAGCTGAATCCGTCAACAGGGGTACATGCCAGAGCTCACTGATTTTTATTCTAAGGCAGCGTGAGTTTCAACAGACCCGGAGTCTCTTTAATCCCACATACAGTCAGGCATAAAAGTCTCATGGATAAGCAGGGTCTTTGTAAATGGCGGTCCTACGCGTATGCTTTCCTTGACTCTCTCAGTACCGGGAAGAAGGTAAACACTGGCAGATTCTACTTCAAAACTCTTCTTCCTTCTTCCCGTGAAAAAATTGAAAGAGCCACAAGCAATGGCTCCAGCTGCTTCCACTCAGTGATGGGTCGGAAGACTGAGAAAAAGTTGCCACGCTGAAGCAGGTGTGGGCTGTGGAGGCCACTGCAGTTGCCGTACATCCTTCTCTTACTGGAGCCAGAGGCTGGCTAAGGGACTCCATATCTCTCCCTCACACAGCACGGTGATACTTTCTTTTATGTGTGGTGAATGTACCTCCTCTGCGCAGGTAGGTCTCAGTCAGTAGTGGGGCAATAAAAACCGTGATAGAACAACATAATTACAGATGTTAAGAAGAGTAGACGTGGCTTTTCCAGAGGAATACATGTACTTCCACATGCTGAATAGGGATGGTCTCTGGTTTGCTCACATTTCCATGCAGACTTCGGAGGCATTTGGATTGAAACTGAGTAAGGGTTTATATTGTTGATTGTATTTTATCCTCAGATGCCCAGAGCTTCTTAGAATGTCTACAATCAGATACGTTGTCAGCGGGTATAAAATAACAGTGTAGGCAGGGTACTCAGTTTTTGAAACGGTTTTGAGTTTCTCCTTGTCCCTTGTATCCCAATTACAGAATTGTACACTGTTTTAATGAATTCGAGTTTTCTAAATCCAAATAGCCAAAGCTCTAAGCAGTTCGATTTTGAACTGGTACTTAAAAGGTAAAACTCATATTTCGCGAACTCAGTTACTTTGTGCCCGTGCTATTAGCATCCACCCTGGGTACCACTTTTAAAAGGGGCAAGAAAATATACTCTTCCTGAGCTCCACTGATGTATTGACCAAGGTTTGGGTTCAATGTCGGAGGAACCGATAGGGTCAAAGTGATATCTCCCTCCTCAGGTTCTCTGACTACTTCTCAAAGGTTCAGTTTCTCTTGGTAAAACGTGTGTTTTATAAGAGCAGTTACTTGTCTCATGTGTGGTGTCAGGAAGGTGCAATTTTTTAGCGGGTTACAATAACTACAGCACATGAACTGTGAGCTTACAGCCTGGAATGCAGGTAATTTCCTCTTAGACATGCCCATTAAAGGAACCTTTCTACATTTTTACAACGGCAGTGGGTTCGGTTGCCTCTGTGGGGTGAGCCTGTGGGCTTGATTTCTCATCACTCTGGCTGAGAAACACCTCTTTCTCCATTGCCAGGTGCTCTATAACCCAGCTTCTTACACATGGGCCATGCATGCATGCTATTGAATGTGGGGTTCTCTGACAAGCGGACTCCCCTGGGAAAGGTTTCTGAACATACAGTCCAAGCTTGAATTCAAAGTCAAACGTGTAATGAATCTGAGATGCTTCTGGCTTTGCTGGACTGTGTCTCATCCCCGGCCTCAACACAGCCTTGATTCCAAACTCACAGCAAGCAGTTCACACTGCATGTGCCATCCCTCTGCCCAGTGCAGTTCTCAATGCTGGAACACTGAGGCTGCTGTACTTCATGAACTATGGAGATCTCACTGTGCTATCGTCCTCTGCCTTTAGAGAAACATGATGGTTTAATCATGGAAAATAAGGCATTGTGGTTCTTTCCTGCTGTCATTGCTCAGTAAGGATCAAATTAGCACATTGTTGCAATCAGGTTAGGATATTTACTTTTAAAAATCGCTTTTTGAGTTGCAGATATGAGCTTCATACAATAAGGGATGAAAGAATTTTGGCTGGTGTTAGGACAGAAATTCCAAGAATGTTTTAGGCAAAGTTCTCTAGGAGATATATATTTATATATGGAAATAAATCAGAATTCAATAAATCAGCTTAATTAAAATAATCACAATAGTAAAATTAATCCAGATAACTGAGAACACTGTAGTTACTTGGAGCATTCGACCTTGGTGATCAAAATAGTTCCACCACAGAGGTCTCTCCTTGCAAGGTGGCGATTGGTCAGTATTCTGTCCATAAGTCCAGGTATCTCAGCAGTCCCTGCCTCAGACTGTTGCAAGGTCCCTGGAGAGCTGCTGGTTTCTAGTCCACCTCCTAAGCTTGGAGACTCTGGTTCTTGGGTCAGTGAAGAAATCAACAGCAGATTAACTCTGTAACAAGAGAAGAGAGCAAGCAAGTGAAGGGCAAGATGACCTCCCTTCCGACACACTCATTTTCTGAGGGCTGGTACCTAAAGTTGTCACCACAACTGGAGACCTTTCTACTTCAATCAAGGCCAATAGGACAGGTCTTCAGGTGAGGCTTCCTGTTCTTGTGATTCCAAGTTATGTCAAGTTGACATTAAAGCCAACCATATCAAAAAAATTCTGAAATGTCCCTAGATACTTCCCCCCTTAGTAATGGATATTTACATAAAGTGGCATTCTCAGTAATGACAGTTACAAAATCAAAATGTTGACCAACTAAAATTTGCGAAGCTCCTTTGTAGTCTACACTATCAAATCTTTGTCCCAGATTTAATTATTTGTATAAAAGTAAACAAACACATCCATCTCATTAGCATGCTATTATGTTTTTATTTTCATCAAATGACAAAATTATATGTATAATTATATATGCATATACACACATACACACGCACCAAAACATTTCTTTAATGTGACTTTATAACTGAAGTATTACCAGTAAATGTTTGGTATTTTACAGAGCTATACACTGGCTTGGTGTAAACTTTTTTAGTTGGAAAGAGGTTGTAAGTGAGAACAGTTTACGAAGCCTTGCTCTGTGGGCTGGAAGTGTCTTTAACAGGCAAAAGTCCTCTCACATACTATATATCAACCCTGATGGGACACAGCCTCAGAGGGTGCCACTAATAAGACATGAAAATGTATGCTTCAGTGGAAAAGGGATCTGAAAACCATCTATTGCTTCAAGAAATGGATAGGACAGTTAACGTACAAAAGCACAGTGTTTGGAGTCCTCCAGGGATGGAGCTATCAGGCTGTCATCCAGCTATGTGCCAGAAGTGTCCCATCCTGCGCATTTTCACCTGCCTGTCACTGCCCCCCATGCAAGTCACTGCTCTACCTCGTGCAGGATCTGCGTGTCACTGGGCAGACTTCTGGAGAAGTGCACTTGGTGGTATGTTCTGCAGGCTGAGAAAACATTACACAGTGAAACACATGGACTTGGCAGTAGCTGAGTCTAATATGTAGCTTTGAAATGTAAATAGTCCATTTAATGATTGAATTAACTTCCAGTAGAACTTGGCAATGAGAAAATGCTTCTCCTGCCTCACCAGAAGCGTGGTTTTTGGTTGCTAGTGATGGTTTCTGGCTTCAGAAATAGTGTGTACACGTGCCTTAGAAACGCATGTGTGCGTGAGGCCGTGGGTCTGTGCCAGAATGTTCTGGTGTGTTTAGTACCACGCTTTCACTTTCACAGACACCATCAATGGCTGGGAATATGCAGGAAAGCGAACTGAATCCGTGGGATGCTCTAAAGCTAGAATTAGGATGTGGGTCAGTGGGGGTTGGTGTCCAGAAAGCTAGGAGTGAATTCAGGCCAGGGCTTTCTGGGGACACTTGTTCAGGCTCTGGTATCTGTGTCAGTACTAGTGAGAGCCGTTCGTCCTTCCTGTGTGCTTCCTTGAGTACAAATCTCAGCCAAATCCACGGGAAGTTTTCTTCCAAAGGGTACAAGTGCTTCTTTGAGAGTTGTTAAAATAGCCAGAGCAGTCCAAGTCCTAAACCTGGGTCTGGGGCAGAAAAGAGCTTTCTGGAACAGTGCGTTCAGAGATGTTTTTAATCATGAGACCGACCACCTGCATCTGTTCTGCCGCTGTGGGGAAGCTGAGAAAAACTGGGGTTAAGGGCAGAGGCCCCAGGAGAGCATGGTAGTAGAGGGACAGACTTCATGATAGACAGTCTATAGACAAATAGGTCCTTAAGGTCTATTAGAATGCGTGTGGGGATGGAGACAGTGTGTATGAGCGTGTGTGTGCATGTGGGTATGAGGGTCCATGTATCTATGTGTGTGCCCATGTACCTATGTGTGTGCCCATGTTCGGGTGCGTGATGGAAAACATGTTTGTGGTTGGGAGTTTAACATATAAAGTTAAAAGCTGCCTGGTTGTAAAAAACTTTGTGTTATCAAATAGGAATATTGAATTTAACCTTTATATTAGCTAATATTGGGGAATTATCATTTTATTTCTTACTATGACATTAATTGGAACATGTTGAAATAGTATTTTTTAAAAAAATAATGTTTAAAGTGTTTTTAAGTACTTTTTAGAAGTACTTTTTAGAAGCGTTTTCTTTAAAAATTCAGATGGCTTTAGGCATAGGTTTCATATCTTTAACAACAACAAGAAAACACTAATCAAAACCAAAGTTAACAGAGAAAAGGGAGTTGTGGAGGTTTGAAAGAAAATGGCCTCCAAAGGGAGTGGTATGATTAGGAGGTGTGGTCTCGTTGGAGGAAGTGTGTCACTGTGGAGGCAGGCGTTGAGGTCTCTTTTCTCAGGTTTCACTTGGTATGACAGTTGACTTCCTGTTGCCTTCTAGTCAAGATGGAGCCAGCACCATTTCTGCCTGCACACTGCCATGCTCCCAGTCAAGATGATAGTACACTGAACCTCTGAAACTGTAAGCCACCACCTCAAATGATTTCTCTGTAAGTATTGCTGTGGTCATTGTGACCCTTTATAGCAAAAAAACAAAAACAAAAACAAAAACAAAACCTAAGACAGTGTCTAATAAATGTTATTTATTAGAGTATGGATTAGTGTAACACAAATTTTCTAACAATATTTGAAAATATAAACCTAAATTAATAGTGAAAACATCAATAAAGTAGGTTATAGATTGAACAAGAGAAAGGTCACAGTTAGGAACATAGATGGCAAAGGGGTTGCCCTCGTGTAAGGAGAAAGGATGATGTCTGCATCTGTGCAACGTCCCCCTCCCAAAGCCCGCTCAGAAATGGCAAATGTCTGTATGATGAATGAAGCAATTCAACCTTACTCTGAATCTCAACATTTGATTGGTAGTGGAGAAGCTCTTTTATACGTCCTCCCCATCTTCCTTAACTGTGAGGGCTGCAGAGAAGTTTCAAGGTGTACCCTACCACATACAAAGTTGCTGTGCACCTGAACCCAGAAAGAACTCTTTTTTTTTTGTTTTTATTCCACAGTGTGACTGCGCAGTAGGACACTATCAGTCTGAATATTAGCCAGCAAAAGCTCTCCCCTGGTTTCTCTTCTTGTGCACTTCTGGAAAGCATTTAACAGATAACATTGGTACTGTCTTTTGATAGTAAGTGTTCTTAGCCTTTTGTGCTAACAGGGGTTTTTGAGACAGAGTCTTACCATCTTGCCTATACTAACTCCAGACTTTGGTACTTCCAGACTTTAAACCTATTATCTGAATTAGGACCCAAAACATAATGCTTTTTTTTTTACCTGAAGAAAAATATTGGAAGATGGATTTTAGCTGAATATAGTTTCAATCCTTGAGGCATGCTGTAGTCATTTTAGACCTCTATATTCATCCACTCCATAAATATTTACTGAGCAGCTTTCACGTGTTTTTTGAAAATGAAAGGAGAAATGGCAAGGGACATATACATTGCTTCCTTAGAACTACTTAATGTCTTTTAAGTGGCTAAGTGACATTACTAAAAATAGGAGGAATGATTCGTACCATTTATTTCTGACCCCTCACCTGATCTACATGTTTTGCTTGATTTAGTCTTATGATTTCTAAAATTGGAAATATTTTTACTGTCTCTGATTCTTCCATCAGCTTACAGCTACTTACATGGCAAAGTGGCAGAGCAAAAGTCTCCCAAGATGGGATATTGCAGTTGTCTGACAGAACTTGGGGGAAGTGGACAGTGTAGGGAAGGCCGAGAAAGCTGGTCTTTCAATTTCTTTGAAAGTTGTGACAATTATGGCCTTAGCTTTCCAATCCTTAGACAAGTGCCCATGGCTTTGTAGTCCTTCATTAAAAATGTAAGTGGAGAGATCAATAGCAAAAATCTTACTTTTATTATTACTTGTTTAAAAAAGTATGAACTTCCCTTGAGTGATAACTTCTCTCATGCCTTCTAGAGGAGAAAGTATGTTGCCTTTTAAAAGCTTGAATTCTTTTTGAAAGTTGTATACTGAAATATTTAACAATATTTTTATTTATTTGTTTATTATTTTATTTTAAAAATTAAATATTTTTATCATCTCATACCCATATATGATGCTTTCCAACTACTCTAACTCCACAACCTCTCTTAATCTGGTCTGTCTGGGCCAGATTTTATGGATACTTGACCCAAACTAAAGTCATCAGAGAGAAACGAGCCTCAACTGAGAAAACATCTCCAAAAGATTGACCAGGCCTGTAAAACATTTTGTTAATTAGTAATTGATGTGGGAAGGCCTAGTCTATTGTAGGTGGGGCCATCCCTGGTCCAATAGTCCTGGGTTTTAGGAGAAAGCAGGCTGAGCAAGCCTTGAAGAGCAAGCCAGTAGGCAGGATTATTCTAAAACTATTGCAGCAGCTTCTGCCTCCACAAGTCCCTTTCTTTTTGTTTTATTTTGTGATCCACTGAGTTTAACTAGAGATATCTGTGCAACCATGGGTTTGGAACTATTGGTTAGAGGTTGGCTACTTGAGTCCAGTCCAGTTCTTGGAGCTCATAGTCGAAGGAGAGAACTCATACCTATTGTCTTCTGAACTCCACACGCATGCCATAGTATGCATGTGTACACACACACACACACGTGTAGAAATGGCCAGTATTATTGTAATTGTCTTTAGTATATTAAACTCTATTTCATTAGGCTTTTACAGTGACTTCTGAAGTCATCAAGAAGATAGAGGCCATCATCTTTTGGGAAATTATGGTAGGGTATGCATATAATCTATGTTACTTGTTGGAAATCAGCACTCATGCTCTCCTGGAGCTTACTTGTGAGACAAATATCATGATGAAAGTTAATTTTAGAACTAAATCTACAATTCATGAATTAGTTTTCAAAACAGTTTAAGCCTCAAAGAAGTCTCCACTCCAATTTTGGTCACTGGTACTTTATGATATATTGTCTTGGAAATTGTTTCTAGAAGAAATGAATTATTTTATAAAAGATAACATTCATGCATTCATTTTAAACGCTCAAGAAACAGAATTTCTGTCTTCCATTTTCAGTGTAAAATAAACAACATTATTTTACCCTGAACTTTTATAATTCTCTTGTTCTTGTGCAAATTATTTACTGCTTTCCTGTTTTTTATTTTGAGTCAAGATCTTCTTATAAAGTTCAAGCTGTTCTTGAACTTGGGATGCTACTGCCTCAGCCTCCCGAGTCCAGAGATTGCCATCATGTGCCACACCACCACACAGCACTCTTTCACATTATTTTAAAGGACTTTCTCAAGTTACAAAGGTCTTCTATTGCATCAGCACTTATGGCACGTGGGTGGTCTACAATCATTCAAATGAGGACCTTTGGAGAACATACATTTTAATTTCCTTCCAAAAAATGTGTCAAAGGTGTCTACTCATGGGAAACACAGGTGCCCTTCCTTTAGAAACACTTTAACAATGGTGAGGGCATTTGGGAGTGTCAAGGTAGTCATTAAACAAATGCAGCAGGATGGGGTACAGCAAAGGAAACCACAATGTACACCGGACAACACAATGTGCCAAGGAAAACACAATGTACATTGGACAATCTGATCCCAGTCTCATTTCATTTTATTTATGTAGTTGTGTGTGTGGAGCACTACTTTTTTGATGTTTTTTGATGCTGTTAGGAAACTTGACCACAGGTTCTCACAATATTAAGGACTGCAGGCTTATTTGGAAGTCCTGTGGCTATGAGAGAGGGAAGGACAGGAAGACTGTACTCCTTATCAACCTTATTCAAGAGTACCAGGTACTTTTTTGCATTTTTATCTTCAATTTACTTCTCCTGACAAATGTTTGTAAACACGCAGCTTTTACTTATCAGGGAGAGCTAGAATTAAATTTATATAAAATATCCAGTAGGTGCATGGCTCACCTTTCCCATCTTCTGCTTTACATTGCTAATCACTACCTCAAGAGATAGCTCACTTGAGACTGGAGCAGAAAGCAAAGAAATAAAACCTTACCATTTTTGGTTTGGTTTGTATTTATTTCATTTAAGAGAGATGGGGGAAATGGATTCTGAGAGGGGTGTAGGGGGAAGGAAAGTTCAAGAGATGCTGACCTGTTTCATTTGCAGAATAAGGCAAACTTTTGTTCTGGAGTTGGTTTGCATCCCTGTTCACCTAGATGGTTCTTACTTATAATTTAACCAAGTGTTAAATGAGGAAGGGTGATTATTTACAGATGCAGCTCAGAGTTTTTTTTTTCTTTAGTAGTTTGATTTGCATATGAAATGTTCCTCACAGCATCCCATATTAATTACTTGGTCCCTGGTGAGTAGCGCTGCTTTGGTTGGTTATGGGAACTTCAGGAAGTAGAGTTTAGCAATGGGCCTAGAGGGTTCCAGGCTACACTGCTTCTACAAGAGCTCTCTGCTTCCTGGCAGGCACTGTGCTACAAGAAGCTGTTGTACTCTCCTGCTACAGTGGACCCAGTCACACTACCCATCCCAGTTGCCATGCTGGCCCCGCCTGATGGGCTGTACTTCCTCAAACTGTGAGTCAGGACAAATACTTCCGTCTGTGTGTCAGCTGTCCTGTTGCAGCAATGAGAAAGGTCACTAACACATTGGCTGAGGTTGTTTGGGATCTATTATCGTCAATATCCAGAGATATTCCTAAATACTGGATTGAGGGAAACTAAGGATTTATGCTCTTTATACTTTTAAATGTATCTACACTGGCTGAAATGATTAGAAATGTAATGTTCTTTGGCTTCTCCCAAATGACACCCAATTTGCTCACTTATCTTCATTTTTACCCTGCAATGGTACTTAGTATTCACTGGTGTGGTCAACTCATTCTCTCTTTGCTGATAGCAGTCTCCCTCAGGAGAGCGCAGGCTTGCAGCTAATCAGTTAAGCGAAGTTCAAGCCCACAGAAAGAGCAGCTTCTCTCCAGAATTCTTCCCTTCCTTCTCCTCAGAGTGGTGCCTGGGTGAGGGGAGAGCATCCACCGGAGCTTGCAGCTTGCAGGGCTGGCCCAACCTGTGTTCCTAGCATCATCTGGGTTGTTGTATACTGATGAAGTTCTCAACCATGGCCTCAGTTTTAATGTGCCTGCTTCCTCCCGACCCTTGTCCAGTAGGAAAGGCAAAGGCTAAAATGGATATCTTGGAAAAGGAAAAAAAAAAGGACATACAATTTTCAAATTATATCATAATACATTCATTTGGGTTTAGTTCCCCCCAACAAAAACGTGTTTATAGAAAATAGATGGCTTTTATATTGAAATACTGATAGAAATATGACCGTATTGCTGGTTGTGCTGGCGAACTTCTGTAGAATATATATTCAAGTGGTGAAGGCAGGAGGATTGTAAGAAATAGGACCTTATGATTATCTTTTTAAGATATCAACCACCACACAAATGTTAGTGTTTTCTCCTAAGAATGAATCAAAAGTGCATTTTATCTCCTAACAAAAAGCTATACAAAGCATTTAAAACTGCTTATAATTGATGATTACCCTTACATGAAAATAAAATCAGTTAATTTATTGAGCTTTCCTGCTCCCAGTTACTCAGAGAGAGAACTTATCATAAACTAGAAGCCTCTCTCATAGAGTTTACAGTGTATTGACGCAAAACAATTATTTTAAAAGCTGTTAGAAAAAAATACAATGATTGGTAGGGGGCAGTATCTCACAGGACCTGTAATAGCAAAGTTCTCTATACTGAAGAACATACACAAACATCCTTGGGTTTGAACAGACCACACTTTCAGAGATACCCACAAAGTCTTATTACAGACAATGAAAAGCAACTGGAAGAGAAGACAATATTGAATTCTAAATTGACAGCATTGTTAGGATTTAAGGATTAAATTCCACATTATTTTAGTGGGACTCACCTTGTTTAGTGAAAACTTGATGATTGATTTAAATCATGATAAAATCTAGCCAGAAAATACATTAGTAAGTTTGGGAGAGTTGCAATTTAAGTGACATCCAGTGACAGAGGAGAAACAAACAGATGATGGTGAGATTAAGAAAATAAAATTCATAAGTATCCACTTGACTTAAATAAGGGAGGGACAGAAAAAGAGAACCAGAGATGACCCCAGTAAGGACACACGGGACAAAAGAAAGGGGCAGGCAGCTGCGGGTGTGGCTAGAAAGAAGGGTTCCCAGGGCCCATGCAGCTGGAGATGTCTGCTAGGCATGCATGTGGTTATTACCAGAGACAGTGGTGTATGTGGGCATAGAGCCCAGGGGAAAGGGCTGGACAGCGAGAGCTCGCTGAAACCATCAAACTCACTTGGCAACAAACACACTCAGAAGCGATGGCCTTAGAATAAAACAGAAAAGGGTAAGTGAATGCCAGCAAAGAGCCAAGGAAACATGAGACCTAGTAAGAGACGGGAGAGCCGGTTACCATTGAACCGAGGAATGGAGTCATTGAGGAGAGCACAGAGCCACAGAAACTTAGGAAAGAAGGAACACTGAGAAGGAGGGGTAGGGGAAACTGTCCAGTGCTGAGGAGAAACCAGGTAACTCAAGTGTCTCAAATGGTTACCCACGACTTCGAGCAAAGGTCTTGGGGGAGTGTTGGGTCAGAAGACTACATGGAAGAAATAGGTAGAAAAGGACTAGATAACGCTTACCAAACACGGCTACTCACTCACGCCTGTCTGTTACCAGTATTGACATGCATTGAAATGCCTACCATAGATGGAGAAAAACCTCGAGAGACCACTTTAAAGCTAACTGGATAAGACTCACAAGCAGAGTGCTTCAGAGGGATGAGTTCGCAGAGCGTATTTTTGAGCATAACCAGAGAAAACTTTAGGACAACATTGGGTTTGTCTCTGTTCTTCCCTGCTTGAGCAATCAGCGTCTTATGAGGGAGTTGATTCAGGCCCAGCTGTACTATTGTTATTCAGACTCCGTGCCAAGAGTCTGTGCAGCCTGCTTTAGGGCTGGCAATGGGAGAACAGTCCCTCTGGTCGGGGTGTCTGGTAAGCCCCACTCAGGCACTGTTTGTAAGACTGTCCATTTTAGCAAGTAGAATAGGGCCCCTGTTATTAAACGAGCTCGCTTTGTGTCTGTTGTCAGGATGGGCTTCTTCCAAGCATGTGTATCCTTCAATACAGACAATCCAGACTTGCCTTGATGGGCAAGACGGTAACGTGTAGGACCGAGGAAATAACGGCTCCTAACACTTAGAATACTGGTGCCCAAATTTAAAAAAAAAATTAACAAGTCTAGGTTAATTTGAGTTTCATGAGAATTTTTTACAAGTGACCTTCCGTCCATGTGAAATGCCTGCTTTGTTTTGCTTCTTAACAGTCCTGCCGAATGCGATTACAAACCCACTCTATTTCCTGGGAGCAGCACCCTGTCAGGCTGGCTCTGAGGCACTCCAGTCTTTCAGTGAGTCACCCACACATCTCAGAATCACTCTCCTCAGAGAAACAATGAGGCCATTTACTGCCCAAGCGCTGTCCACTATACAGAAAATATCAGTCCTGAGATGAGATCTACAAATAAGCCATTTTTTTTAATTTGTGTAGAACTCCTTAACTCATCTGCAGAATGCATAGGTGCCATTCCCTGAGTTGGAGAGGAGGGACTGGGGCCAAAGGCAGGAGGCAGGACAAACAGAAAACTGCAGTCTGTTTACTCAAGTCTTCACGCAAACCCAAGCAAGTTTAAGTCTTAGGCAGAAGACTGCCTTGTATAGGCAGCACTCTTGCGGGCTGGCTGTGGGTCTCTAGGCTATGTTTGACTGGAACTGAGTGAAGTTGCTAAGTGTCAACATCTTCATGCCTTATCATGTTCAAAGAAGATTAATGTCACCAGGCAGTGATTTGGTTCTGTAACAAGTTACAACAGCTAACTGTGCCCTGTCTGTACAACACACATGCATGCGTTATTGCCAATACACTTGAAGCTTTGATGACTCCAGGTGCTGGCCAAAAAAACAAAAAAAATCTCAGCATCGAAGTGTGTCGTTACTGCAGACTGCATAGAACAAGTTATGGGCATGTTGTATTTTCTCTTGTACTCCACTTACTGCTATAGTTTAGCTTATGCTGTGATCAACCAGTTTCTTATTATTTCCCACATGCTTGTCTTTTCTATCCGTCAGCTTTTCAAGCACAGGACCTCATGTCTGGTCTGCTACTTTATCCCTGGCATCAGATGCTCCAGTGCCTGGAAGTTCATGGGTGTTTACTATCTTCTGCTGTAGAGACTAGGGGGAGGATTAATCCCCAAAGATGTTGTCAGAACTACAAAGTATAGTTTGTTTTACCCAGGAAAAAGCTGCGACACACATAGGTGAAATGGCTAGGGTTCCATGAGTTTGTAGCTAAACCAGCCCAGGAACCCCGGACTCCTCTTCCCGTCACCAGAGTCCCGTCTTTCATTCGCTACTCATTTCACTATTTTGCAAGTACTTCACCCATGTAGATGCTTTACACTGCAGGTCAGGACAGAGCCCAGTGTAGGGAAAGGCACATAGACAATCCTAGTAAATAACAGGGTTGCCAACTATGAATACTGTCTACATGGTTTCTAGGAAGAGGTTCTGCATGGGTGCTTTGCAGCTGGTTCCTGGCCCATGATAGATTAAAGGACCTACAGCTGGCAGGGTGGGGGTGGGGCATCAAAGTCCCACAGGACCACGGGATCTTTTTCAACTTGCCTATTGTATATTTCCTGTACCTGGGGACTCATAAAACCTCTTCTCCTAGGCACATGTTGAACAAATGCTGGTATTAGAAAATTTACTCTTTCCAGTAAACACAACTGTTTGCCTCATTGGCTTGATTTCTATCACTTAGGATTAAGGAAAACAATCCTCAGCTCACTTGAGTATGCCAAGACACTGTTTGGTGAATGGTTTGCCATTGACTTTCTGAGTCTCATCCTTGGAATGAATATCTGTCCACTATTAAGTTATTGTCAAGGAACTGCTTTTCAACTACATGGAAAAATGCCAAGAAACAAAGATGCTTGCAACCAAAAAATTATGAATTAAATAAATAGGAAATTCAAAGGTAATTTTAAAACCCCAGTTTACATTTATGAACAGTTTTACCAGCAAGAATACAAACTTAGGTATCTAGATAGGTGGTGCTCTTTCAGAGGACCAGGGTTCATTTCTAAGCACCCACATGAAAACTTATAACCATCTTCAATAACTTCCATGCAAGGGGAGCAGGTACCCTCTTCTTACACCAGACAAACACATGGTACACGTTGTTATTTAAATCCACACAGGCAAAACTCTCATGCATATGAATTAAGAAAGGGACAAAAACTTAACAGAGAAGTAAAGTTATAGAGCACCTAGGTGCAATGAAAAATCTCATTAAATCCCTTGCTTAGCTGAAACCTTCATGTCACCCTTCTGTGGGAGCTCTTAGCTCATTTCCATTATCTCTGATGTATAGGATCACTAACGAGAAACTGCTGGACAAAACTAGCAGTGCTGGCACTTGCGGGGTTTACCTGAAGCCTTCACACTTAGGTGGCAGGCTCCAGGCACACTGGTTATTTCAGGAAATTGTTAGTTTTTAGAAAGTTTAGATGACTGAAAGAGTGGAGAAACCAAAATAGTGACCAAATATATGTACGAGTGCTGGTGGTTGAAGGGCTGGCAGCCGCTCCTGTTTCCTGTGGTTTTAGACAGAAGCAGTAAGCCCCAATGTTCATCTTTTGTTAACCACCTACTTACTTTGTTAAGATTTTGAAAGTATGTTTGAACTTGAGTTAGAGCAAGAGAGCAGAAAAAGTTCACTCTGGTTTTGCTGAAGTAGAAGTTGAAGGCCAGGCCAGAACCAACAGATGAAATTATAAGGGAGAGTAGAGCATCAGGGAAATGAGACCGAGAGAGCAAGGCAAAGAAAAGCTGCTATCAGCAAGGCAGCTGTGATCTTCCTGGAACTTCAGACCCGTGAAACCATGCACAGAGCATCTCCATGCCTTATTCCATTCAACTCATCACCCTCAATTCCAAATAGTCTATGCAATCTTTACTTCCCCAATGCCTCCCTCCCTCCTTCCCTCCCTCCTTCCTTCCCTCCCTCCTTCCCTCCCTCCCTCCTTCCTTCCCTTCCTCCCTCCTTCCTTCCCTCCCTCCCTCCTTCCCTCCCTCCCTCCTTCCTTCCTTCTCTCCTTCCCTCCCTCCCTCCCTNCCCTCCCTCCTTCCTTCCTTCCCTCCTTCCCTCCCTCCCTCCTTCCTTCCTTCCCTCCTTCCCTCCCTCCCTCCTTTCTTCCCTCCCTTCCTCCCTCCCTCCTTCCTTCCCTCCCTCCCTCCCTCCTTCCTTCCTTCCCTCCCACTTTGTGATGCTTCTCTGGAGAATTAGTAATAAAATCATGAAAGCCCACAGCACAGAGAAAGCTGTGGCATGGTTGTGAAGAACACAGGGAAAAAATATGAACTCTGGAGCCAGATCAGCTATCTAATCTCAGGTATGTCCCTTAACTTCTACTTGAATCGTTGCTAGTCCGGAAGTAGTGATAAGAACAGTGCTTACCTCATCAGCTTTTCAGAAAATTAAAAATAAAGGCAAGAGTCAATTTATGTAAATTGTAATATTCTGTGGTCTGTCACCACAACTATTTGACAGGACTGACATGTCTTCATATGCTGGAAACACCCTGGAGAATGACTGTAACTTTGATGATGAGACAGGTCTTTGGTCATTGTTATCAACTGATGCTCTGATGTTAGACTTCATTTAACACAGGTTTTCTCTTTCCTTTGAAGTATATTATCTATATGTAAGAAATTTAGATTTGTTTCCTAGCTTAGATTTATGCAAAGAAAGTATTCTTTGTAATTCTTGGCTTAGATTCAGGGTAGGCTTGGTAAGATTTAATAGTGATACTGAGTTACATATACACAGCAAGTGGTAGGAGGCTCTGCTGTGATTTTTCTCAGTTCGGTGACCATAGAGGACTATCTTCCATGAGCCACAAAAAAGGATTCTTAAATTCTCACCATATAAAAACGATGCATGCTTTATAAGGTTAATAAGTTGATGTTTAAAATAATCTAAACATTACCCAATATGTGTATTGAAGCTTCACATGGGATCCCATAAATACATATAATGTTTTTGTTCTTAAGTACCTATTAGAATACCAAAAAAATGCTTTCCAAAAATGTGTCTCTACAGGTTGTGACACTAAATTATAACTTACTTGTGATAAACCAGTGCCTCAGCATGCCTCCAGTGAGACAGGAGACTTTGAAGACAGACCAAAAATGGTCATGCTTTCTTGGTAGCTGTGGTAGAGCCAGATGGTCTATAGGTCCATGTTAAACACACCCAAGATGAGTCTCAGCCTTACCTTGTGATGTGGGGGTTGTCAACTGCTCACTGTGAGTCTGATTTCATCACATGCAAAAGGCAAGGCTGTGCAAAGCGGTTGAAGTTACCCTGCAGTAACTCAAAGACATAGCTGATCCCAGCTTTTGGTGGAGTGTTAAAAATCTGTTGTCTTAGAGACCGCCATATTCACTTCCCATTTTGTATCTTTCTACGCCCCATGGGCTTTGAGACATGACTAAATTCCTTAATCTCATTGAAATTCAATTAATTTATCTATGAAATGGAGATAGCAAAAGCACCCAGGTACTGGTGTGCTATTTAATAAAATCCACTCTCACAAAACGCCAAGAAAAACTTGACAAGGAAATTTATAGTAAAAGTTACCGAGTATTTTAATATTAAAGCTGTAAGATTTAAACACACAAAAAATATTAAAGAATAACAAACACTGAAAGTTAGAAAGTAAAGAAATTCAGGCACAGCATAAAAATGCTGAAGAAAATAGAATATTATTACAGAATATGTGCCAGAACTGAATATCCAGATCAACCAAGTATCCCATGAAGAGCTTCTTCAGCTCTTGTGCTTTGAGAACTGTCTATGACTGCCACATAATTTTCTAAGATTGCAGTCTGAATTCATCAGAGACCACAGATCAACATCTTTAAAAGGATGAAGTACAAGGAGACAACACTTAGCTCTCTTTGGATAACAACATGATAACTGTTTCTAAAATTGTAATCGGGTAGCCAAGCTAATTCAGAATCTACTTTATAGCCATAATAGGTTAAAGGTGTGTAATTCATCAAATATTGTAAGGTGCCCTGGAAATTATTGTTTTAACTACTTTGCTAACATTAATTTGTCACAGTGGCACTCAAGTTAAATCAGTGGACGTTCAAGCAGAGTGGTTCTGTTCTGTCCCAAATATTATATAAATAAGAGGAACCAACAAAATAAGACAAATTGGATAAAACATTTTTATTATGCTTTTTTCTGTCTAATAATCTTACAATTTTGCTTAGGATTTTAATGTAGGACAGTACAGACTTTCAACACTTTGGTTCTAATGTTAAATTATTTACTGTTTTCTGGTATTACTTGAATTTGCAGCCTGTATTTAATGCTTCAGTTAGTCTAGTACTTGAACATCTTATTACAACTTCTTGTTTCTTCCCTTGAGACAAAAAAAGACCGTGTAGGCTGTTACAACAGCTGACAGCTGCCAAATAAAGAAAAACTCAGAAACTTAGATGATTGTGGCTGAAAAGAAATGAAGTTACTTAGTCCTATTAAATAGAGCTGTTACCCAAGGAATCCATGTATTTGAAATAAACAAGATGGTTGGTATCAACATATTGAATACTTACTACAAAAAACCAATATAACAAAGCTGCTGGAATATTGACCGCAAATTTGTAGAACTCAAACACTCTTGCTTGTATTGTTTAAAATCCATTAAAGGAACACATAGATTCCAGGAAAAGATACAGACAATAATACAACAGTCATTCATATTCCCACTAATCAGATTAATTTAAATCTGTGCCAGTCTGCAAAAAGTCTTTGATCACATCTAATGACCCTTCCTATCTGTCTTCTGCACTCACAGTGGACTTTAATTGTTTTTATAACAAAGTATTCTAAACATTCATGACTATACTACTTATTAGAAGTTGTAATTATTTTCTTTTACTTTAGGAGACTAAGAACATTTAGTGTGATGTAAGCGTAAGTCATAAACAATCCCACACCAGTTGGGAATTAAAGGGGTATTTATT
>LOEQ01001255.1:638975-666454 GCA_001685075.1 Bramus lutescens
GGGGCAAGCAAATGAAAGGCACCGAGGAGGAGCTTCAACTCCCCTCAGATTCAGTATCTGCAAAAGCAGGGTTGCCGAGGAAAAGGGTGTCACAATGAGGTTCTGAAGCACATTAAAGACATTACATAGCTTTTCTAGTGAAATTTCTGGAAGAAAATAAAATCATCTCATCTCTTAGTAAATGTGAACTGATTAGAAATTTCCTTCCTTCCTCTTTTCCTTTCTTCCTCCCTCCCTCCCTCCCTCTTTTCCTTTCTTCCTCCCTCCCTCCCATCCTCCTTCCCTCCATTACTCCCTTTCACCTTTTTCCCTCCCTTCCCTCCTGCCTCTCTATTTTTTGTCTTCTTTTCACCTTCAAGTTCATGCTTGTTCTCTCCTATAAATATGTGAGTGTGCTGAGAAAGGGCTCAGGTGCCAAGCCAACCATCAGGGTTGTGCCTGTAATTGCTCTGCACATGTAATTGCTGCTGCTGGCAGTTGCTGTGCAGTCTCGGGTGGATGGGTAGAATAGCACATTATGATAACATCTTTACGGTTTGCCTCCAAAGGCTCTGCAAGCTTCTTGCCTAACTGTTTGGTTTTGTGAAAGAAAAATAGGTAAAAGTCGTCAAACAACTTCATATCCCAGCTTCTGTATTACATTAAAATACGTAGTTACGTACCATCGTGAAATATGTAACTTTGGCAAACAACAAAATTGAATGAACTGTGACTGATAGCATTTTTAAAAACTTACACGTGTTGCTCTAATTTATTTTCTTTATCAAAGCTGGGATATTATTATATTTCAGGATATTGGAATTTTTAAATCATTTAAGCTTGGATATATGCAATTTCTTTTTACTGGTTAAACAGTAGTTCTGCTTTTTAAAAAGAAATAAACCCTGGACCCCATGTATAATTTCACTTGAATAAGTTACTGATTCAAAAGTTTGGAAACTTCCACAAATTTTTTTCCAAAGAAAGAATTTAATGATCTATTTGTTTATTGGTATAGAGTCACTGTATATGATAAAGGATTCCAAAAGTAGATATCCTTCAAATATCTAGTCTGCTTTACCCACATTTCCCGTTTCCACTCACTTTCTTCCTCCCCCACTATCTCCTACTTTCATATCGTACATGCGTGCATGTTTTGGAATGTGTACACACAATCTGTCTTAGTTAAGATTTCTATTGCTGTGAATAGAGACCATGACCAAGGCATTTCTTATATAGGAAAACATTTAATTGGGATGACAGCTTGTAGTTCTAGGGATTCAGTCCATTATCATCATGGTGGGAAGTATGGCAGCAGGCAGGCAGGCAGGGTGCTGGAGGAGCTGAGAGTCCTTCATCTTGCAGGCAGCAGGAAGTCTACTGGCTGACATACTGAGGGAAGCTTGGCTAAAAGAGACCTCAAAGCCCATGCTCACAGTAAAGTACTTCCTCCCACAAGGCCACACCTCTTAATAGTGACACTCTCTTTGGGGACCATTGTCTTTCAAACCTCCACAACCCAAGCTTCACAAATGAGAGAAAACAGCTTTACGAATCTAACTTGGTCCACTATCAGGATCTCCAGTTGCACCCATTTTTCTAAAAATGATACGTTTCTTTCTTTATGAATAAAGAAAAATCCCATTGTGAGTACTTAACACATTTTCCCTGCCCACGCATCTATTGGCTGATCTTTAGGTTTGTTTCTTTTCTTAGGTATTGTGAACAATGCAGCTTTTTCTAAATATATTCAATTTAATGTAGATTAAATACCATTATATAATTTTTTTAATTTTTTTAGTGACTAGTATTTAGTTAACTGAGTCCTATAAGAACATGGAGAATTATTAAATGGAAACATTATGTAAAGAATCAATTGTTAAATTTAAAAGAAATGTTATTATAAAAGCAAAAGGATTCTTTGTACACTAAAGGCATTGACAGTTACCAATACAGACACTAGCTTTAAGAAAAACATTAGATACCCACTAGATGGGGTCCAGCATGCTGGGACCCTCAAGGCCGTAGTAGGCAAGAAGAAAGCCAGCTCGGGTCCTTAGGTCCAGGCTTGCAGGAAGACAGCCAGGGGCCTGTCCAGCTCCTAATGGCACCAGGTATGTGGGCCCTGGCATTTTAAGAAAATATGAGGCAGAAAAATCGGCCGGGTGGGGAGGCAGGGGAGAAGTGGAATGGTTCATATACCATGGAAAAAGACACATAAAGAAAGAAATGTAGATGAAGAGGAGTGGCCATATTGTAGAGGCCAGCTTGTCACCTGGGACAGTGGTGATGGCCATGAGAAGTAGACTGAGGAAGGAAGTCTGTTTGCTACCTAGGACCATAGTGATGTCTGAATCAAGCTGCTGCCAAGGGCCATCCATGTCTGGGTCCATGGTCCAGCCACAGCTGGGGTCTATGTTGATGTCTGTGGCAATGTCATTTCAGAAGGTCTTTGGAACCATGTGAGATGAAATCAGAGGCCTATGTGGAGCCAATCTGGCTGTTCACTGCTTTAGGAAAGCTGGCCTTGCCTGTCGATGGCCACTACAGCAAGAGAGCTGGCCGCTGAACTCAGATAGAGTGCCCCCACCCCTCACCACAGGCTAGGATGAACCTACTCTGAGGAAATGCATGTAGGAGAGCTAACCCCACCACCACACCCGAGGTAAGTGGCCCCAGCGGTTCGATCTGACCTGACCAATTGACATCCAGGCCCACACCTGGGCCCTAGGTTGACTCACTCTAGTATCTGCTCTATCTGGGACCTGCTGGAGTTCGTGGAGGGACTGGTCCTCTGGAATGATACCTGCAGGATCTCCAAGACACGGGGCGGTCACAGGATACCCCAGAGTAGCTTTGGTGAGGATCCCGTGATGACAGTGTTCAAAAAACCAGAAGCCTTGAGCCAGACCAGTGACTCATTACAATGAGCATTTGATACTCAAGCTGAGGGGACAATGGGGTTGCTATAGGACATACCAAAGCCTCCAATGCCACCTGGGTGGAAGAAGTAGTGATGGAAAGGCAGGAGAGAAGGAGAAGCAGAGATTTTTTTTCTGCTTATGGTGTTTTTGTTGTTATTGTTGTTGTTCTGTTGTGGTTTGTTTATTTATTTATTTATTTATTTATTTATTTATTTATTTATTTATTTATTTATTTATTTATTTATTTATTTATTTATTTATTTTTCTGCTTTTGGTTGCTTTAATACCCTTTTGTTTCTTTCATGGGGAGTACAAAAGAGATAAGGGGTGATGTAGGGGTAGCTGTGAGGTAAATAGAACTGGGGTACATGATGCGAAATCCCCAAAGATTCAATAAAAAAGTTAATAAAAATATTAATCATAGACTAAGCTATTGACCAGATATGTCTGTTGGGTGCTGGTGATGCTGTCCGAGGTGAGCTCACATGCCTGGACATATAAACAGGTTTAACCTCACTGGGTCAGTCAGATTCACACTGAGGTTACTTTTAAGTTTCTTAAGGTCATTTTGATTCTCTGAATTTTAAAATTAAAAAAAACCTTAAAATTGATCCAAGTTATATCATTTTTTTCCTCCTTGGTGTCAGAAAGAATTATATTTTTGCAAGGTTCCAAACACTTTATTTATCACTGCTCTTCGTGCCATGGAAGCTGCCATAATCTTTCCCATTCGTCTTACCAGTCAGGGACCCAGTCAGGATGTCCGTTTTCCTATATCCCTTGTTCTTTTCCAATCTTGCCTCTCTCACACTTTACCATAATCTTGAACTGTTCCAGTATCTATTGACCATGAATTCTGGTGGAGGGAACACATATCATGCCAATGAGTTCCAGATCAACTTATAGCTACTGTGCAGTCCTTGCTGTTAGCCACTTACATAGTTCTTAGTCCTTAGTTCATCCTCCTGCTCTCTCTCTGTGGCAAGTCAAATCCATTCATCTGCAAATGGTTCAGCGGTCCTTCACCATCTCTGCTGCTCTCCTAGCCTACTCTGTCCAGAATAATGGCGATGCCAGAAAAGCTGAGGTAAGCTTTATTCAGGACAAAGCATTTGAATTGGCATAAGGTGAGTATTTCCATGGCTTCGATCTTCAGAATCATTTCAGGAACATTCCAAAGGTCTGGAGAAATACACAGAAGTGAGCAAGATTCACAGAAGCTGCCAGCGAGAAGGACCAGAGACGGATGACCTGAGCGCAGTAGGAGGACATATCTTCAGTGTAAACTGGGAAACAGGTTTAATGGACAAGACTTGAAGACCCTCTCTGTTAAAGAAAAAATATGCAAACTCATGGAAGCATGAACCTACTAGGGAATTCAGGGCTTGCAGCAGAGTCATAGAAGACAGAACAACACAGTAGGAGGCAGGCAGGGAAAAAAAATGTCAGGGCCGCAAGTGATGCTAAATGTGTAGCTTTGTGTGTGTTGGCTGAAGGCGCTGTGTACTTCCCCCGAGACCGAATGCATTGCTAGGTAAAACAATGCACAGTGAGTCTCTTTTCCCATGTACGGAGTGATCATGAGACTAGCGGATTGGAAATTGCCACACTGTCTCCATGAGCATGGTATCAGTACAGTCACGTGGGCTGAACTCAGAGGGTCCTCTAAGAGGCTTCTCATGCTGGTTTAACATTTGAAATGAGATTTTTAACTTAAGAGCCTATGTAGAGACTTTGAGCCTCAGCTGCCATGTGCCTTCCTTCCTCCCACCATGCTTCTGCCCTGTACACATTCTCAGAGGCTCTCCAAGGCTCTTCTCTTTTGAGCAATACCTGACTTTATTCATCTTCTTTGTCCCCACCCCTGTGTTTTGGGCAAGAGGCTAGTGGGAAGGAAGACAGAGATAAGAAAAGGCTGTGTTCAAATATTCCAGGGCCTCTTGGGGCCAGATAGAACAGTGATTGTCACTACCCTTAGTTGTAATTCCATGACTTGAACTGCATATAACTCAATCCATGTGAGGTTCTTACCAGCTTCTAATCTAGGCAATAAACCGATTCCATTACAAAGGTTCCATTTATAAGCTCCTGATGGTCAGTTGTCCACCATAATATGGGATGGAGCAGCATGGAAGGATAAGGATGTTTGGATAGATGGGCTTCTTTTGACTGGATAAATGCATAATCCACTTTATGTAGCACATGCACCAAAGGTAGTGAAAGGGAACCTAGGAGCTGTTGTGCGAAGCTAATATTATGGCATTTGGTGTGTCCTCAACGTAGTGGCTGTGTTAGCTCTTGTATTCAGGTGCTGATAGCCTATGATATACTAAGTAATAAATGAATAAATACAATAAATGAAGAGATGAAGGTCTTAGAGGAGAGAAACGTATTGAATATTTTTTGCACCTGGGAGCGCATTTTCAATTGCTGATGCTAGTCAATGCTGGGAAGACTCAATGCATGATTGGTACAGTCTAGGCAGGGGCCAAGGTCTCCTAAATGGAAAAAAAATAGAACAATTTCTCTCTATCAGGTTGTCTGAATTTCCCTAGCTCATAATTACTTGATACTTCACATATGTCATGCACATTGTATTTTATTTTGAAATTCATGGTCAGTTTCATTTTTTGAGTACTGTGAATTCAGTCTACCCTCCATTTTTTTGAAGAATAAAATGTGTAAAAGCCATGCATGAAGTGTTTGCGTCTGTTCGTGCCTGCTCATGTTCATGCATGTGGTTTTTACAGAAGCCACGAATTCTGACAGTGTTCGGAAATGTGCATAATCACACAAAGTGACTTCAGACCAATGGGAGGCTCTCTCTCCCGTGTGCTTGCCGATAAGGGCAGTTTTGTTCAAATGCTACTCTCTAATCGCGGAATGACGACAAAGGCTTCATCCTCTGGGTGGAGACCCAACCATTGTGGAAAACAGTTACCTTCCAGAGGCCACATAGGAAGGGGTCTGCTGCCCTCATAAGCCCCTAAGAAGTAAGTGTTGAGGCAGGTATGTGCGGAGGATTTGGCTCTTCCAAGCTACAAATTCCGTTTTGTGTTTGGGGTAATAGTTGGTTTCTTCTCGGCCCTCTGAGACTCTGAGCATTGTACGCGGGACCTCAGCACTGGGAGTAAACTGTTCTGAGAAGTCAGTATCTTTACAGAGCACAGTCCTTGGAACCTTATTGTTTATCGCTTTGTGGTCTAATTGGGTTCCTGTTGAACCAGATAAGAGGGGCAGGATGGTTTTAGTAAACAGACAAGTGACAATAAGATGGATGAAGGGAGTAAGAGAAGAGCTGAGGGAGGCCATTCTTTGAAGCTTCACCTTGGTGTAACAAATAAAGGGTGCCTGGGAAAGATATAAAATATTATGAGTAAAATGATTTCTTGGATTCTTTTCCTAAGGAGAGTAATATTTAAATCTCCAGGACAGGCTTAGGCATTCTGCTTAGAGTTTCAATAATCTACAGTACACACACATACACACACACACGTACACAAACAAACACACATACACACATGCACACTCGTTCATACATGTACACACATGCACACACACATACATGAACACACGCAAACACACACACTGAGAGTCTGTAAATTGGAGCCATAAGAAAAATCGTGACTGCTGCGAAGTTTAAGAGACTTTCTAACTCAGTGGTTCGCAACCTGTGGGCTCCCATATCAGATATTTACATTATGATTTATAACAGAAGAAAATTACAGTAATAAAGAAGCAACAAAATGATTTTATTGTTGGGGCATCACCAAAACATGAGGAACTGTATTGAAGGGTTGCAGCTTTAGGAAAGTTGGGAACCACTACTCTAATTGAAGATTATTTGAACCGCAGAATCTCATCATTCTAACTGTTCAGTTTTGAATCCTTTGAGCAAATAGAAAAAAAAGGCTCCTTATGATCCATCAGGACCACAAACTTTTTTTTAATCCATGAGAAGGTCTAGATAATAAGCTGGTAGAGTAATAAAAATAATTCTTGCCTCTCAACTGTTGGAAGGGTTACAGATAGCCAATATGTAGAAAAGACTTAGCCAGAGCCCAGCAGGCACTGCACTCTCACCATATGCCATGGACCACTGGAAAGGGCAAGAGTCAGTGAGAAAGGTGTCAAATTGCATTTGAGATTGAGCTAAGTACAAGCTGTGCGTCACTTGGTAGTGATTGAAGGCTTGAAGTTGCCACTTTGCTTCATCATCAGTACATCTTCTCCACGTATTATATGTCAAAATTAAACTACTGTGTGCAAGATGTTTCTTCTGGTTTGATTCGTTCTGTGTGCAGATGTGTGTTTGTGTATATGTCCTTATGCATGTGTGCATGCTTGCACAATCAGTGTGTCAGTATTTGTTTTCTTTCAATTAAATACATCAGATGCTTATCTTTTAATGAAATGAGGAGTTGCAAAATCCTAATGTCAATAGCACAGTAGAGCCCCCCCCCCTTGTGTTTGGGATAAGATGCTTGGGGAACACTGAATAGCATCAGACTCCATGAACATCCTATTTATTTTCCTGTGTTACTTATCAGGCTCAGCACACTTTCCTTCCTGCCCCAATTTTTTGTGTTTTCTTTTTTTTTTCCATCTATTGCTACCATGATTATTTACTATGACCAAAACCTCCTTTTGGAAGAAAGGGTTTATTTCAGCTAACAGCTTATTCCTTGATTGAAAGAAGCCAGTACGGGGCAGTAGGCAGGAGCTGAAGCAGGAACTTTGGAGGAATGCTTCTTTTGGCTTGCTAAGCCAGCTTTCTTAGATAGCTCAGCCCACCTGCCTAGGGATGGAATTGCCTACAATAGGCTGGGCCTTCCTATATCAATTATTAATTAAGAAAAATATATCCCACAGACAAGGCCACAGGTCAATGGAATAGAGACAATTCCTCAGTTAAGGGTCTTTCTTCCCAAGTGACTATGCTTTTTTTTTTCTCATTCATATCTGAAGGTAACTACAACACTCACTTAACTTATTAAGAATCATTCATCTTTTCACTTAAAGAGAAACATGGCTTCTTACTATCAGTATGACTAATCTTGTTCTTCAGGAACTTTAACTCAATTAAGGCTTACCTATTATCCTACTATGGCAAACCCAGTACCTGGTACACAAAAGGACCACTCCGTAACTAATGGACCAGTAGCATATACAGAGTAGATATGGTGGACAAGGAGATGGTTGATGTCCCAGATAGGAAGGAGGAGAAAAACATGTTTCATCAAGTTACTCCAAGAGTGTTTAATTTAAAATCTATAAATTATTTTTATATTTTCTTACTTAGTAGTATTGAATTATGGTTTATTTAAGAAAACAAAAACACAGCTAAGGGACACACACCCAGAAAACATACAGATTGTGTGGGGGGGAAGTATTGGTTTATGGATCTTAAACCACACCAGATTGAAACTAGATTGCTGAGTTCTCTATTCATTCCCTTGGAGTTCTCTCTCTCTCTCTCTCTCTCTCTCTCTCTCACTTTTAAGCAGAATGCCTTTATTTGAAAAGCCTTGCCTAGTGGGTCTGACTACAAATGGACTAAGAATTAGTTCGTTCTCTAAAGGAGCATACTATACTAGAATTGAAATTATATGCAGA
This sequence comes from Bramus lutescens, assembly GCA_001685075.1. Lineage (NCBI taxonomy): Eukaryota > Metazoa > Chordata > Mammalia > Rodentia > Cricetidae > Bramus > Bramus lutescens. Next base: position 647,495 of record LOEQ01001255.1, read on the forward strand.
TGCAAATGAAATCCATCTGCTTAGTTACTACTATATTTATTAGGGCTTGTAAAGAAGGAAGATTTTTTTTTATTTGTAAAGAAGGAATGGAATCTTCTTCGGTACCTGGTGATCTACAAGAAGGTTGAGAGAGAATGTCCTCCATGATTTTTCAGAGTAAGATCTTATTTCTCTCTTTGAAAATAGCAAGCTACTGTATAGGCTGATATAGTAGCCAATGTCCATCATAAGAGCCACAAGTGACAGAACTCAATATTGTGAACTGGTGTATGTACAGGGGTTAGTTACAAGTGAATGGGTGAAGAGTCCATCATAGAAGCATGGGTGACTCATTCAGCTATTAATGAAATGCTTAACTCAGCATGGATGACACATTTAAAAAAAAGCTGAGTCCCTTGAATTCCCTGTAGGACTTTCAGGAAGCTCCACTAAAGAGTCTCCTCACCCCCAGCGATAAACCATTGCTCAGACAACCTTGGGGAAGTGTTGTGTGAGTCTAGTTTCATGAGCTCTGTGAATTTCCTGAACCTCCTTGCCCTCTCTAGGAAGGAAATTTTCAATCTAGAGAAAACAGCAATGCAGTGTTCCTAAGTATCGTTTGATATTTATAGAAACTGGAACACAATGTGGTCAAAAACTGGCTCTAGGTATGGAAACCATGAATTTTGCTGCCCATTCAGGATCTGACTAAGAGGTATTTTTTTTTTCAGCTGCTTGATTCATTGTAAATACTTCCCAGTGTTTCTTTTGTAGAACTTCTGTGTGTATGCTGTGAGATAGAACACACAGTCAGGGTCATTCTTAGCTTTTGAAGTCAAACCCTCAGGAAAAAAATCTTAAACCGTCAAAATAAGCAAAGCGGTGACTGAATGATCTGTGCAGTTTAGCATCCTTTCTTCATGCTATCTTGTAAATCTATAAATATCAGAAAGCTAATATTGATACAAAAATATCTGTCCCTAGAATTGCAATTGAGTTATTCATGCTAGAGTCTAAGACAATATTCTCAGGTGAGTAGAGCAGTTTCACTTCTGTCTGTAGATCAATCTCTATGTCACTTGAACCCTCTTTACTTATATCTAAGGATTTTACGTTGGCAGGAATAGGCTATTTCACCAATTATTTACTAATGAATATGCTTATTTCGCATATTTTTGCTGCATTTTTGTTTTGGATGTTTGCCTTACATTTTAAAAGATCCTGACATGTAAAACCCTATACCAAGAGTATTAAACGGAGCTCTCTGAATTTAAACCCTATTGATAATGAAACCACGAAATCAGACAAGATGCAACGAAATATTTCTTTCTTTGCTGTTCAAAGGTGAGCATACAGGGAAAGAGATAATATGTGAACTTGCCTTGAAATGCAAATAAGTTACTGCAGAGTGTGTGTTAAGATGGAGGAGCCTGAGGAGGGGCTATTGTCCAACACTGTTACACTCACGGCAACACACCTCTCAGAAGAATGGAACCTCCTTAAAAGGGATGAAGAATGAAGCTACAGCTTGCTAACACCATCACTTGTTAAATTGCTTAATTGATTGCAGGAAGAATCTCTTTTCTCACACAATGCTTGCTAAGTCGATCCCTGCTTCATTGTTTCACAAGCAAAAGTATTTTAAGACGTACTAAAAACCAAAACGGAAGAAATAAAATAGAGATATCTATCACTTACTGAAGCACAATTTACAGACAATGTTACACCACTGACTAGATGAAAGTCTTCGGGAAAGGCACTTAGCTTCCTGGTGGGCTGGCATTCTCATCTATAAAGCATAGACACTGGAACCTTCTAGACAGTTGTTTAGAGTGACTCTGCTAACAAATACAAAGTCAATAGTAACATTATTTGAGGCACCACCAAGGCCCTCCCCCTATATCTAGGCTGAGCAAGGTAACCCTCCAAAGAAAATGTGCTCCTAGAAGCCAGTTCAAGCACTAGGGATAAATCCTGATCCCACTGCCAGCGGCCCCACAGACTGCCCAACCCTCACAACTGTCTCCACCTTCAGTTATCCTAGTTTGGTCCTATGCAGGTTCCCCAGCTATCAGTCCAGAGTCAATGATCTCTCACTAGCTCAGATCAGCTGTTTCTCTGGGTGTCTCCATCATGGTCTTGATCCCCTTCGCTCATATTATCGCTCCTCCCTCTCTTAGACTGGTCTCCAGCAGCTTGGCCCAGTGCTTCACTGTAGATCTCTGTATCTGCTTCCATCAATTGCTGAATTAAGGTTCTGTAATGGCAATTAAGGTAGTCATCAGTCTGATTACAGGGGAAGGCCGATTTAGGCATCCTCTCCACTATTGCTTAGGGTCTTAGCTGGGGTCATCCTTGTGGAATTTCCCTGGGAATTTCCCATGTTTTTCTCTAGCCCCTTAATGGCTCCCTCTATCAAGATATCTCCCCCCCCCTTCCCCCTTCTTAAGCATCACATTCGCTCATGTTCTCCTCCTCCCTCTCTTCGGGCCTTTTCGTTCCCACAGCTGCCTCATAGCTCACCCCTAGCAGCTGGCAGCCCCTCCTCATGATGAAGAATGTCCTATCACTGGCTGGCAGGTGGGTCATTTGCTGGGGAGGGCGATCTGGAAATGAGTTTTCACCTCTAAATGTGTATACTCAGCTGTTTCCATGACGTCTGAATTTTGCTGTTCAGAAACAGATCCTCAGGGAGAAAGCACCCTGGCGCACATGAGGAAAGCTATGTCTTCCCTCCTCCACCCTCAATCCACTCTGCACTCTGGAGGGAACCGATTTTATTCAGCTGGGCTATGCAAACTGCCACAGTAATCAGAGGGCAAGACTCTATGGCGAAGCTAATGAATTCCTCCTGTTGAACATACAGTAGGTCCTTCAGAAGTATTCAAAATGCCTGCGATTTGGTGCAAGTGTATGTACCAACGAGAGGTTATTTTCCACAGTTATTAATTTAAGCCTCCACCTTTGACCCTGTATCTTCTCTGTATCAAAATCCTTTGCTCCCTTTGGAAATAAAATTCCCAGGGTTTAGGATAGAACTGATCTGGAGCAACTTTCTACCTAATGACAGCTAGGCAGAACTGCAAGATATCTCTCAAGCCAAGACAGAGCCTAAGTCCAGGAATTCGGTTACTCTTTCAGCAACTGATAACATCGCTCAACCGGAGCTGCTTGGAGCTGCACTCAGCTGCTTTGTTTTGGGTGTTTGATGCTATCAGCTGTACCAGGGAAATCCAAGCCACCAGTGGATGTTCAAATCTGAGTTGAACAAAGGCCGAAGAGGTATGATTAGTGTGCACTATAAAAACACACATATGTCAATGACTATAAATCCAGGCTTGTGAGCTAGCAAGTATTTGTTTCTGTCGTTCCCGAAAAGTGATTTTCGTGCTCTCCTTCCTAAAAGCAGAGAACAGACTTCCTGCAGTGTTTCTGAGATCCACTGAAGACATTTCTGTGATAAAGATGACAGAAAGCAGCAGCCAACCTCGGCTTCCCTGGGGAAAGTCTGCCCCAGAGCTAGGGAAAGCATCCAATGTTCTTTTCATGTGAAAATCGTCTTTGTTCAGAGAAGGAGGTGAGTAAATGAAGCCTTCTGCAACCCTGGGAGCCAAGGGGCAGCAACCACTGGCTGCCCCATAGCCCAGATTAGGACAAAGTGAGGAAAAGAAGCACTTTCCTCTTGTGATGTGTTGGGAAAATAGAATTGGACACTAGGTCCCAGAAAGGGATATCAAGCACAGCCGTACCTAGGTTTTAATCTATTCCATTTTCTAGGAAAGTGGACAAAAATATTTCTTCCAAGTATAATCAGCAGTGTTGTTTCCTACCTATTTTTATTTTGCTCATTTAAAAGTTATTGGATACTAGCTAGGCTCTGGGCTGTAAATGCCTGCAGGGAGAGTGAAGGGCTCTTTGTCTTCCCACATTGTTTTAAATATCACATTAATGTTGATCTGGGTAGAAGACATAACTTTACACTGAGTGCAATGTAAATGTGATTACAAGTGCATACATAAGAATTTTTTGGACAGTTCTTGTTGGGAAGGGAGCCCCAGATTCACTGCCATGACCTATGTGCCATTGACTGCAGTGAAATTAATCTAGTGATATGGAAATATCTTTCTGCATATGTGTTGCTTTTATTGGTTAATGAATAAAGCTGTCTTGGCCAATAGCTTAGCAGCGTAAAGCCAGGTGGGACATCAGAATAGAGAGAGTAGGCAGAGTCAAGGAGATACCATGCAGTTGCCGAAGAAGACAGACATCAGACCCTTACCAGCAAGCCACAGCCTTGTGCGAATACACAGATTAATAAAAATAGGTTAATTTAAGATGATGTAAGAGTTAGTGAATAATAAGCCTGAGCTTGAGGCCAAGTAATGTTGTAGTTAATATAGTTGCTGTGTCATTATTCAGGCCTGAACATCCGAGAAATGAATGAGCAGTCTCTACCTAAGCTAACCTAAGGACATATTTTTGCCTTCGTATTCAATCTTTAGGTTTGTTTGGCAGAAAAAGAGTAGGGACTCTAAGTCCATGATTTTAATGGTAAAGCAGTTGTGTAACTCTGTCACAGTCCTGTCCAAGCAGAGTTCTGCAGCTGATGAGCTTTCTCCCCAAGAGGGACCAGTTCAAGTACACTTGTGTAGTGACTAGCTTTATGTCAACTTGACAAAGGCTAGAGTCTTTGGAGAGATGGGAACCGAACTTGAGAAAATGCCTCCAGAAGGTCAAGCCATAGGCCAGCCTATAGGACATTTCCTTAGTTAATGACTGATGTAGGAGGGCCCAGTCCACTGTGGGTGGTGTCATCCCTGGGCTGGTGGTCCTAAGTTCTATAAGCAAGCAGGCTAAGTAAGCCATGATGAACGAGCCAGTAAGCAGCAACCTTCCAGGACCTCTGCATCTGTTCCTGCTTCCAGGTTTCTGACCAGTTCAGTTCCTGCCTTGGCTTCCTTTAGTGAACTGTGATTTATGATATGTAAGCTAAACAACCCTTTCCTCCGCAAGCTGTGTTTCATCATGGTGTTTCATCACAGCCATAATAGACACAGCTAAGACAGTTTGTCATTCCAGGAAGTTCTTCTCCCCCAAACACCAGTGGGTTCTGTACTTCCAGTAACAGGGGCAGGAGACAAAAACTTCCAACACAGCTGTGGTCAACACATCACAGAAGATTACACAGCTGTGTGCTTCCCATTCTGCTCATCCTCTAGGGTTGATCATATGTAAATGAAACAGTGATATCAAAAGTACAAGACAGTGATAGAAACGTGACGTGCTTATCCACTTGGAGCATCTGCTGGGAGGCACCCACTTCCATCACACAGTCCTCTCTCTCCTTCATCATCCTGTCAGCATAGCATCATGTGTATATGGTAGACATCTCCATATTTATGTGGGAGTGAGTGTGGGTCTTGGAAAGGGGCCCATGAGAAGGGAGAAAGGATTTAAGAGAGTAGGGAGAGTAATGGGCCAACTGGGACAAGACAAAGAAAGGAAAATATTAGGAGTAGAAGGGTAAACGCAAGGTCATCAGCCAGGGAGTGTGGGAAACACCAACCAAAACAGTCTCCATAAAATGCCACAGGAAACCTGGATGCTAATTTTTAAAAGGTAAATTTCTTCAAGTAGGACCTTTTGTTGTTACTCAGTCCATAAAGGGGCATAGACTTTGTGAGGCCAATACTAATTCCATATGTTTTGCACATTTTCTACAACTTGACATGTGCACAACACCAGACTACAAGGTTCCTGGGAATTATTCCAAGGTTTGTATTGCTAAATACACATTTTCATCAAATAAAAATGTTTTAATACACCATGTATTTGTAAAGGAACTTATAATCTTCACTAGGATCTGCTTGATCATGGGGTGTTTTAAAGGTCAAAGGTGGATTCACTATCTGATTACCTGCTCTTATTGTTGAATCTCGAGGAATTCCTGCAGGCTTCTCATTTGAACGCTTGGTTCCCAGCTAGTGAAATGGAAGCCTAAAAGAAGTAAGGAGCCTTTAGGATGTGGTGTCCATTTGGTTGAGTAGTTCACCGAGGGTGGACCTTGGATAATGACACTTAACCCTGAATAGACCTTGTCTCCCAGACAGTGGCATGGCATGGGCAGAGTCCTGATATTGACCCCTGACATGAATAACAAAGTTACTTACTGCCTCTGTGTCCTTTCCCCACTGCGATGGACTGGCCAAGTCCTCTGAAACCACAGCTCAGATAAGCATGCTTTCCCTTTTGTGGATTCTCTTTGTTATTTGTCATGTGAAGAAAAAAGGAATCTAATATACCAGAAAGTTGCAGCTATTAATTTAAAGGCTATGGTTGAATAATCTTTAGAAACAATTTTTAAAAGCCTGATACATTGCATTTAGCTGAGGGTTAGGGGGAAGAGAACAAAGGTGCCTAAGGAGGCAAACTGACTTTGCACTGGGTGTTTCAAACCCCAATTCTTTTTTTTTTAATTTGGGGTTGCATGCTTCATTTATTTTATTTTAAAATTAATTAATTAATTAACTACTCCGTTTACATCCTGTCTGCAGTTTCCCCTCCCTCCTCTCCTCCCAATCCTTCCCCCACCTCCCCTCTGTTCCCACCTCCTCCAACAACCCCTCTTCCATTTCTGAGGAAAGGGCAAGTCTTCCACGAATATTAGCAAAACGTGGCACAGTAAGACTAAGTACCCAAAAGCCAGTAAAAGAGTCAGACACAGTCCCTGCTCTCACTGTTAGGAGTCCCACAAGAAGACCACACTGCACAACTGTAACAAATGTGCAGAGTGCCTAGGTCAGTCCCACGCAGGTTCCCTGATTGTTGGTTCAGTCTCTGTGAGCCTCTATGAGGCCGGGTTATTTGATTCTGTGGGTTATCTTGTGGTGTCTTTGACCTCTCTGGATCCTACAATGCTTTCTCCCCCTCTTCTCCAGGATTCCTTGAGCTCTGCCTAATATTTGGCTGTGGGTCTACATCTTTTTTCATCAGTTGCTAGATGAAGCCTCTCTGATGTCAATTGGGCTAGGTACCAATCTATGAGGATGGCAGAATGTCATTAGGCATCACTACATTGATATTTTGCTTTCCTCCAGTCATATTTGTTTCTATTTTAGGTCTCTGGATCACCCAGCCTGTGGGTCCTGGTGCTCCAGGAAATGTCAAGTGGGGGTTTACTCTCCTGGCATGGATTTTAGGCTAGACCAGTCATTGGTTGGCCACACCCTCAATCTCTAGGCCACTCTTGCCCCAACATATTCCATAGGCAGAACAGACTGTAGACTGAAGGTTATATGGCTGGGTTGTTTTCCTATTCCCTCCACTTGAAGTCTTGACTCATCACAGAAGATGGCCAGTTCAGGCTACATATCTGTTATTGCAAGAAGTCTTAACTGGGGTCATCCTTGTAGATTCCTGTGAGATACCCTTGTGCCAATTTTTTAACCCCAAATGACCCCCCTTTCCAGTAATTACTTTCAATACTTTTCCTGTCCACACTGCCCCCCAAACCTGATCTCTCATGTTCCCATCCCCACCTACCCACAGTACACTCATGAAATCTCTGCTGTTTCCTCTTTCCAGTAATATCTGGACATCCCTCCTTGAATCTTATATGTTATCTAGTCTCTCTGGGCCTGTGGATTGTAGCATAGTTATCTTTTATTTTACAGCGAGTTTCCACACTTGAGTGAGTACATACCATGTTAGTTCCATTTATTTGCCTGCAAATTTCATGATGTTATTGTTTTTAAAAGTTGAATAATATTCCATAAGGTAAATGAACCACATTTTATTATCCATTCTTTGGTTGAGGGGCATTTAAGTTATTTCCAAGTTCTGGCTATTATAAATAAAGTTGCTATGAGCATAGTTGAGCATGTGTCCTTCTAGCATGATTGTGCATCCTTTGGGTATGTGCCAAAGAGTGGTTTAACTGGATCTTATGTTAGATTAATTCTCAGTTTTCTACATAACTGCCATATTGATTTCCAAAGTGGCTGCACAAGTTTACACTACCACCAGCAATGGTGTTCCTCTTGCTCCACATCCTCTCCAGCATAAGCTGTCCCCAGCGTTTTTGACCTTAGCCATTCTAACAGGTTTAAGATGAAGTCTTTTTGATTTGCATTTCCCTGAAGCCTAGGATGTTGAAGATTTCTTTAAGTTCAAACCCCAGTTCTATCAAAAACTATCATCAAACTTGCTTGGTTATTCAATTATTCTGTTGTTCAGTTTTATTATTGGCAAAATGAATGTTAATAGTTTTTCATGAACTCATAGACTTATAGGCTGCAACTTGGACACATCTAGAGTCCATGCAGCACCCCTGACAAATATAGCACTATCAAGTTTTAGGTCCTAAGACTCATTGCAGCTGAGTTGTGAGAGAGATTCCGATCTTAAACTGTTTCTCTATGTCTCTCAGATACAGAAATGAGGTGGCCAATCTTCCCTCAGGCTGAAATTCAAGAGCTTGAGGTCCATAGGTAGAACCATTAATTTATGCTTCAAAATTTTACAACTGGCAGGGCTTTGTTTCCTATTTCTAATGTTGCCCTTTCCCACTTCTCACAGAATACAGCTATATGTATTTTGCATAATCACACTATTATTAGCAATCATTCAGTGAGAGAAAATAGACAACCATAGAGCAACTGATAATACAGTCCACAGAGGGCATCTTAAGTTGACTGTGGGTCAATAAAACATTCATTCCCATTTGTCAGAACCTGCAAACATACTCTGGTCCACATTAAGATGAGAATTATAAATCAGCACTTTAGCTGATTTATAATCAGCTAAACAAAAATAACTGATAACAAAAACAAAAACTTTGGCCATTGTGTTTGGTGGTCTCCTAGAACTTGGGTGTAGGACAGTGTTGCTGAAGACACCACACACATTAGATATAGGACCTCTAAGTATAGAAGAATAGAGCTGGAGCTGACCAGGAAGCCTCTTTCCTGTGGACCAGCTCTTGTACTTTTGGGAAGTGCTATGCAAACTGCCAAGGGATTAAAAAAATTAATATTTATTATCCTGCTGGAATACCTATGAACAACAATAATAGCAGGTTTGGCAAGATATCTCCAGTGGTGCGATAGTGACACTTATATCTTAGCAGTAACCAATGGCTCTATAATTGGGATTAAGGCCTACTCAAAGAGGAGGGAACTCATGCCTTATACTGTAAATCTAGCAAATTATCCAAAACTGAAAAAGTCATAGACCCTAGAGGAGAGCGTACTATGCCATTCACCTCCATCAGCATATTTTTAACTATATTATAAATATTTATGCCCACAGTTAAGTGTAGCTCTCACCTCTCCTCAAGATGCTTCTTTTTGCAATATCCACAGCTAGTCAATGTATAGAATAAGTGACCATGGGGTTCTCAGCTCCAGGTCATACATGCACAATGCCACTATTACACAGTGTCCCAGCCCTAGATGTAGAGTTACAAGCAGTTGATGGTTGCTTAGGAAGAGAGAATCAGTTTGCTCCATGGATGCAACACCTGATAGGTTATCCAGTGCAAGGTGTCAGAATAAACACATGTTATGTGAGAAGTACTAGATGAGTTCAGTAGTGTGTGTGTGTGTGTGTGTGTGTGTGTGTTTGTATGCATGTGTGTGCACATGAAAATGTGTTCATGGCCTGGCTCAACAAGATGGCCTCACAGGTGTCATTGAGTGACCCCTGTCTTATATGTCTTTCTTCAGAGGCCTGCATTGAGCTTCAATAGTGTTATCCAAAGCTCTACAAGGGAAAATGTCCGTGGCAGGTTAGAGAAGAAGCTGAGGGGTCATAGAATGTGTTTAAAGAGTTTATTGTTACAGGCTTATGTCATGGAAAGACTTGCTAAATTGCTAGGCATAATGACTCATTATGGTGTCCTGCCTACTAAGGAATGTACATCTGCAGCAGATCAAAGAATTCTCTCTCTCAGTCGTCAAGCTAGACAGCAACACAAATGGGCTTCAGTCTCCAGAGCTTGTCCTATCACCAACCCCTGTAACACTCTGTATTATCTGAATGCCAATCATATCTCCCCATACACTGAAAGTCAGTCTGTCCTTTCTTAGAGATAAGTAGTATTCCATTGTGACTATAATGAATTTTCACTGTCAACTCACCAGATGATGAACAGGGTGATTTCAGATCTTTGCTTTTGTGAGTAATGCTGCAATAAACACATGCATGCAGCTATCTCCTTGACATGCTTACTTAACTTCTTGTGGATAGACACCCAATAGAGTGATAGCTAGGACACATGGTGTTCTATACAGAGCATGTGTACTGCCCATGCTTTCCACACTGACTGTACTAATTTGCATTCCTACCAATAACATGCAACCGTTCACTCTTCTTAGCACTAATCACAGAGTTCCTTAGTTTTTGTCATTTTGGTAGCATCTACTCTAACCTGGGTGAGATGACATCTCATTGAAACATAGATTGACATTTTCCTGAGAATAAGTGTTTCCCTTTCTATGTACCCATTAGCTATTGACATGTCTCCTTATGAGAAATGTCTGTTTGGGTCTTTCATACATAGAATTTAGATTGGCTTTACTACTTTGTTATTTGAGTATATTCCATGCCTGCCTATTAATCCCTTAGAAGATGATTCGCTTACAGGTGTTCACTTGTATCCTCAAGATGTTCTCTGTATTCCTCCGACTCCGGTTTTGTCTGTGCAGCATGCTTACCATTGGATAAATTCTATTTATTCATTTCTGATTCTGTTGCCTATACTTTGAGGCATATTCATAAAACACTAACCATACCTGTGTCATTAAGCATTTCCACTGTTTCTTCTAGAAGTTTTGCAGTTCACGATTGTATGTGTGAATCTTCAGCCTGTGTCAAGTTGATCTTCGCAACTGGTAAGGAACAGGAATCCTGTTTCATTCCTCAGCACACCAGCAGCAAGTTTTGCTCATAATTTGTTGAAATGGCTATCCCTTCCTAATGTGTGGCCCTGGCTTAAAAAAAATAGTCAGTTGACTATAGGGTTTCATTTGTTTCCTCTTTTCTGTCTCAATAGTCTCTGTACCTTCGGTAATTGCAGCTTTGTTGTGAATTTTTAAAACAGGCAATATGATTTTTTGCATTTGATTACTTCAATTATTTATGGTTCCACACAAATTTTACTGGTTGATTTTCTATTTCTAAGAAGAATTTCCTTGGTATTGTGAAAGATATTACATTACATTCTATATGAACCAATGTGATCTTTCTTGGGAGTATACAGACGGGTTTTTCTTTGGACCTCCAGCTCACAAATAACAACATAGAGACTTATTAATTATGAAAGCTTGACTATCAGTTTAGACTTGTCCCATTAGCTTTATAACTTTAATTAGTCCATTTTTTAAAATCTATGTTTTACCACATGACTTTTCCCTCTCTCCCATTCTGTGCGTCTGAATTGTTTGCCGTCTTGATGGTGTCTCCTGCATACCTCAATTATCTTCTCTTCTCTCCACCTGGAAGTCCCACCTATCTTTCCTGTCTAGCTACTGGCTGTTTCCTTTTTATTACATCAACCACAGCATCACATCTTCACACAGTGTACAAAAATTCTGCAACATAATGGATTTCTAGCAATATTAATTTGTCAATCCCAGAATTACAGGTTACATTTCCAGTTATTTACAAAATCTTCATTTTGCTTAAATGGAAACACGGATAAAACTGTAGGAAACTATGTTAAATGAAACCAGCCAGTTACAGTAAGACAAATACTGCATAAGTCACTAATATGTAGACTCTAAAAAACATTGTGCTTATTGAAATGAAGACTTGAAATAGCAATAACTTAAGCCTCTAGTATGGTGAGGCGGGGACAGGGCAAGGAGAGGTAGGTCGATGGGCATCAAGTTATAGCTACGTAAGACTATAACCTGGAGTGATAAGGTAGAGCAGAGTGAGTATAAAAAAATTACATTGTTCCTGCTTTTCAAATTGGTCAGAGGGAAAAAAATTGAGCAAAATATTTACAAGCCTTTGAAGTTGTGACTATGCTAGATTTAGTATTATATACAATATATGGACCATACTATATTTCATCAATATGCCTAATTATTATATGTCAATTTAAAATAAAACAATAAATTTTTAAGAAGAAGAGTCATTTATTTTACTGCTTAAGATAAATTATAAGAAACTGGTCTTAACTTTCTCTCTGGAAGCTTGTGACAGCTGGTGCCGCCTGTGTGTCCTCTTTCTTAATTTTTAACTTAGGTTTTGCATTTTTTGTTAGTTTTAATGAGGTTTTCCTCAGCCCACATTTTCCTGTTCAAATGTTTTCTCCAACAACTGATAGTGTGCAGATGCAATAGCAGATATTAGCTGTGATGTCTTCACTGAAATAAATTTATGGTAAAATTCATTCTAAGCTAGTTTGTTAAGACATGGACTTACAAGTAAATGTTGTAAAATTTGTATGTGAATTTGGGTTATGGTTCTGTGATTACAAAAGCCCTTGGGAGAACGGAAGACATATGGGACAAACCAAATTGATTATTTTAAAAGGGAAGATTCCATACAGCCTGAGGAATTTTCTCCTCCATAAGATAGCACTTTATTTTAGACTGATTCAGAAGATGTCTTCAACACCCTAAATCCTTTAAAGTTCAAGTCCATCTGGAACCTTCCCAGGCTTGACTCTCGCTTCTTTCCCCATTCTTCCGGTCAGTGCAGCGCCCTGAGTTTCTCTCAGTGCACACAGAATCCTCTGTGGATTCTGTGCATCACACTCCACTTTCTAACCCCACCCCTTTTAGGAAAACCTTGTTGGCCTTCTTTTGACTCCCCTCTTCATAGCAGTTACGGCTTGCCTGCTGTTAGAGACTGTTAGTGCCTGTTGCTCTTTTCTAGAGAACAATGAAAGATGGAATTTTCTGACTGTGCTCCTTGCCTGCCAGTCTCAGTTTGACTGTGCTGACAAGTGGGTGGCAGTGGGAGACCACAATCTCATGACCTCTGCTGTGCAGAGTGAGTCAGAAACTTCATCCTTGAGTGATGAGTTCCATTGCTTGGGAACAAGACTCCACACTAATAAGTAACAGAACAGAGTAGTTGTTACTTTCTGGTTCTGTGAGTCTCAAGGGCATTTTGTAAACTCAAAAGATTTATATTAACGTAGGAAAAGATTCCAGCGGTTAGGTTGTCATCAAGCTTAGGAAGTTCTCTTTCCTGAGAGGTTACCTGAATATGCATGGCAGCCGTTGTTATGATTAATTTTATTATATTTAGTTGAGTAGATCTGGATACTATATTAAAGCTATTATTTTTCTTAGTTTCTATGCTTGAAGTGCAGTTACTACATTAGTCACGTGAGCATTTGAGAACCTTGCTAGTGATTGGATAGTATAAAATGCATTTTTTTAATTTAGGCAGTATGAAAGAATAATTGTAGGACATCTATAATTTCTGAAGGATCATATTTTCACTTCTTTTTTTCAACATGAAGTATGTCCTTTGTATACTATGTGGTTGTGTTGGACGCAATGCCAATTCCTGAATAGAAAGCCTCCCACAAGTCTCTATTTCCAGGCTCATGGAAGAGAAACCACTGCCTAGAACTCTAGAACCATTCGTATGAGAAATTAGAAGATTCTGGCACGGTGATTAAAAAAAAAAATCAAATGTTCTGTCCAGTTAGAACCGTGAGCTAAACATTCTTACAACACACTTAATTCTGACAGGCTAAGCATCAGCATAATTCATTTTGTCTGAACTCTGGCCTGAAGGCCTCTCTTTATGGTGAATGCCGTATTCTCTCTGGCTGCCCACAAACTGGGCTTTATCTGATTTATTTTCCTTTCATTTGTTCAGCACATGCTTATTTGTTTCCTAGAATTGAGCAAGAGTTGGCATACTGCGTGGGCAAAATATACATTTGCCTGTTTTGGGGAGCCTATGTAGGAAAGGGAAACTGTCTTCACAAAATGCAGCTGATTTTTCGTAAACAATAGAAGGGGGAAAGATTGTAAGAGCCAGACAGAGGATAGGGACATCTCCTATATATAGAGTCTTCTGCATATGACAGGGAAGCTGCACCCTCCCCTTTGTCTGGAGCGTGACAACAACAGTTGACATGCCATTGTGGGTGAGAAAAATCTCACAAGGCTTCACACCTAGATAAAGAGTTAGACAAATTTCTTGGCTGCTGAGAGAAGGAGAATGAGTCTTCTTCAGGGATGAATTCCCTGATGAGTTATCCTATCCCAAGTGGTCAGACACACACACACACACACACACACACACACGAACAACATTAAAGGGATGCAACAGGTTGTATTTATATATTTATATGTATGTACATATGTATGTGTGTGTGTGCATCTGTGTAACAATAAATAAGGAATAAGTGGTCATGAATCTGAGGAGTGGGACAGACACAGAAGATTTTGGGAAGAAGAGAAAGAAGGGGGAGAGAAAAATGCAAATATAAGGCCCATACATGAAATTAAAAAGTAACAAAAATATGGAATAGAAAAATAAAATTTAAAAAGGCCCCACTACAGAAAGCGCATGTTTGAAATTACTAATCAGGGGTGGGTGACAGCATATGTTTCTTCTTTCTTTGCTCAAGGCACACAGACCATGGGAACAGAGTCCTTATAACAAACACATGAGCCAGGAGAACATTTGGTCCTTGTAACAGAGGCCATTTGAAGGGCCTGGAAAATTCACCATCACTTCCACTGTTCTCTTGTCCAGGGTGACCTTTGAGAACCTCAAGGAGTGGATTAGAGGTGAGCCTTGAAAATGCCACAAATAAGCATTTCAAACACAAACTTGAAGAGAGATATTACCATATTTTGATAGTTGCTTAAATTACAAGTGAATCAAAAATTGTAAAAGTATATGGAATAATTAAGAAGAAAGAAAAATCATCTTATGATCAAGATATAACTACTATTAACATTTTCACACATTATAATACATAATATAAATAAAATATGTACACATGAATGTAAATTATTTAAAAATCAGACACAGTATACCTACAATGTACAGCCTCTGCTTTGAAATTGTGCTGTGGAACTTTTTGCAGTCATCAAGTGTTTTCCCAAAATATGACAATGAGTAGCTGCAAGAGATCCTGGAAAGCACCTAATGTGTGTGCTGCTGCTGGGTGTGCATTGTCTTCATTTGTTCCTCATTATGTTATCTCTGATCCTGGCCTTAACATCAAACCATGGATGTAGATTTGGAAGTCAGAGTGAATGAAATTCTTCTACTTACGACTATGTTATACTAATTGATGATATATACAATGTGCATAAACACTAGAGAGATTCTATTTAGAAAGAGTTAAACCAAAGGTTAAGTAAATATAAGATGGGCTGGTACACAGTAGCAGTACAAAGTCCTCAGCTCTGCACGGGGGAATTGCTGTCATTAAGGAGCACTTCCTCTATTCAAGTTCACATTGACCACTCCATGTTTTCTTTGATCAGTGTTCACATGATTGTAGCATTAAAAGAGCAAAATGTGGATATGCTTTCAGCTCTGCTACTCACTAAGGGTCAGTCCTTTTCTTTGCACAAGGATGTCAAAGTTAGAGACTGTCCTTTGGAGATTTCACAGATCTTAGACACCTCGTTTCTCTGCAGCTTTCTTTTTCTTCCAGTCCATAGGGAGGTGCTGGTCTCCTTTCTCTTCTTCAAGGGGAGGCTCTAGAATCTTTTCCATTGTCCACAAGGGAGAGACGATTTCCCTACACTCTCATGGCTTCCTCTATTGTGAAAAGTACAATAAAAGGTTTCAGGGTGGAAACCACTTATCCTGCCTTCTCCGACTTCTCAGTGCTCAATAACTGAGTCTCACAGAATGGCTGTTTCCTGTTTCTTGATCTTTGTACACTCATTCTAGTCCTCGGGGCTTTCAGCACAAAAGTTTTCAAACTAGGGGACCCAATGCAGGATGGTGTTGCCATGGGATAATGGACATTTGTGCAAAATATAAAATCCCATTTGTAGCTATACCACAATGGTAGCAATAACTTCGGGATTTAGGAATCTGGCACCTCTGCTCCCACAGTTCTCAGTGACAACATCTGAGAAAATAGTGAATCATATTAGACTTGTCATCTGGAGTGTGATCCCTGCAGTGTCCACAACCATCTATGACACACCTGTGGATCTGTATTATTTCCTCAGTGACATACAGGATCTCTGTGGGGCCTTGTGCCTCTGAAACAAATGGACCTTTATTATCTGTCCCAGCTTCTGCTTCTGCTTCTATCCCTTACCTCACCTCACCAAGTAGAGACCAAGACTATGTCATGCCTCTGGACTTGGGGTGCAACACTATGAAGCCTGTGCTTTATCATTATGCTCAAGCCTAGGAGGCCAAGGAGGAAGAGGAGGAGGAGGAAGAGGGAGAAAGGAGGAAGGCTCTAGCAAGCAACAGGAAACAAGGAACTATGGAACAATGATAAAGAAGTGAACCTGATATTTGGCTTTTCTCTCATCTGTGTAAACAATTAATTTGCTGCACATTTAATTTATGATGTAAGAATCATTCAGAAGTTTCCAAAATGTGAGTCTTCTGTTACGTTTTGGTGCTATACAGACTTGGCAAATGTGTACCAACCGCTTTACTATCTAGAGGAAGAAAATGGAAACCTCCACTTACACTGGTATTTTTAAAGGAAAATCATTTTAGATGTGTTTTGAGAAAAGCAAAACTTGGAGAGATTTAGGGAAGATGGTGATCAAGCAGAATGGGAGCGATGACCTTAGAGATGGTCCGGATCAGGGAGGATTCTGCCAGTTTGCAGGCGGCCTCAATCATCCACAGCAGGGCTGCAGCAATGACAATGTGGGGGCTGCAGCTGAGAGGAAATGAGTGTCTGATCACAGAAGCCAACATCAGCTGTGACGGATGGGGAAGGACATTTAACATCCTCCCCACGGAACAGTTGGTGACCTTCTTATTGGCCCAATCCCACATGACAAGGATATAATTTGCCCTAATTCTTAAAAGAACAGGAAAACACTGATGTAATCTGTTTGTTTAATTCTAGAAAACCTCTCCCTGAAGCCTGTTTTTTTTTTTCACTGCCAAACTGGGAAGGGATGTCTGGGAGACTAATCAAAGACTTTAAATGGGAAAGAAAGGCTCTTACTGCAGTGTAGGGACCCTCTAGTGAGACTAATGGGAAACAGGAGAACTTTAGACAGACAAGCAAAAGATCAAGGAAATCTATGGTCACAGTTCACCTTTGCACAGTCTATGCTTAGCAAATTACTGTTTGTGACGAGACCGTCAGATGCAGAAGGTCTCGGAAACAGAACAGACGGGAGGGCTGAGCTGCTTCCTGTTCACTAGAGATTAAAACAGATAACTGTGGTAATGGCCTTGCCTAGGTGCTGAGTTTAGAGTACTAGGTTAGCCTTGTTCCTATGACCTAGATATGTAAGATGTATGTTTTAAGGCTGGTGTCCTATAATTTCTGTAATATTCACTTTAAAATAACAGATGTGAAAGTCTCACAAACAATAATACCAGCTGGACATCATCAAAACTGAGGTCATTGTTTGCTTTTCCCCTACTTCGCTGGGTGATTTCATTTTCCATCCCTTTATCATTCCTTTGTGGTGTGTGCACGTGCATGCATGTGCATGCATGCAAGTGTGTGTGTGTGTGTGTGTGTGTGTGTGTGTGTGATTATGGATATCAGAGGTCATTGTGGCTGTCATTTTCCTCAATTCCTCCCTACCCTATTTTTTGAGACAGAGCCTCCCACTAAACTTAGAGCTCACTGATTTGTTGATTCTGGCTTTTTAGAAGGTGCTTTTGATATGAACTTCTCATATGTATGTAGACTACAAGCATTTTAGCAACTGAGATGTCTCCTGTGCTTGTATTAGTCATTCTTTGTTCCTTGTAAACATTTCCCTCAGTTCATAGTTTTAAAGAATGCTTTGTTGTTACTCATCATTGGCTGTGCTGGGCTTAAACCCTGAGCCCCCCACAAGGTAGACAAGCCCTTACCTTTAATCTGTGGGTCTGGCCCCAGTAAATGCTCTTAAGAGTAAATACATTCTAATTTTTAAATCCATTTCTGCAACCCTTGGAGCTTATAGGTGTAAATGCTTACAAGGTATCAAACTTTCTTTACATATTCATGTTAATGCTTTATAGATCTTCAGAGAAGCCCACTGTGCTTCTTTAGAAGGGCTAGGTATATAGTAAACAGCTGCTTACTGAATCAAGGAATTACTATCTTTCTTTCTCCATGTCTACATTCTGTCCTGTATGTTTTGATTTTATTTAACTCTACTGCTGTGACTCCATCTGATTTAGGTAATAAACATGGAGGCAATTTTGGCACCTCCTCCAGATCACCTCTGCATCTATCAAATTCTATGAAACAACAATTTCTACAATATAATTCTGCCTTTTAAAACTATTACTGCATAATCTTGCCTTTCCTAACAAAGCCTTATGCCTTCTGAATTGTATTGTCCCTAAAATATGCATGTTAAAATTTCTAACTTCAAGTACCTCCAGATGTGACTGAATTTCCAGACAGTTCCTTTAAAGAAGAGATAGCTAACCTAGAATGAAGGCAACCCACTTTGACTGCTGCCCTCAGAAACAAAGGGCAGTTAGGCATATAGAAAGATGTGTGTGTGTGTGTGTGTACACGTGCGTGTGTGTTCACAGCATAAAGTCCATATGAGGAGGTAAGATGCAGTCATTGCTTGAATGGCTAGGAAAGGGGCCCCATGAGAAACTTGACTTGTAATACTTAAAGCTTGGGCTTTCCCATTCCAGAACTACAAGAAAATCAATTTATTTAGGTCACAAAGTCTGTGGTATTTGTTATGGCCTCTCTAGAAAATTAGTATATCTTTGTAGAAAAGATTCCTTAGTTCTTATAACAAGGCAGTGTGTCATCCACCTATCTACCTCTCTGTCCATCTATCTGTCTATCTATCTATCCATCTA
>LOEQ01001255.1:666490-688886 GCA_001685075.1 Bramus lutescens
TATCTATCTATCTATCTATCTATCTATCTATCTATCTATCTATCTATCCTCCATTTATCTAATATCTCTCTGTCATCTTTCTATTTCTCCATTCATTAAGGTAGATTATAGAGAAAGAACAACACACACACATACACATGTGTGTGTGTGCATATGTGCACATGCATTAGACATTTTAGGTATAAACCAGGAAACCAGTCTAATTCTTTTTAGTCTGTATATGATCTTTCTTAAACAGTACAAAGACTTCAAATGAGCATGCTACTTGAGTTTTTCAAGACTATTTTGCTCTTTGTACTCTAACAGTACATTCAAGCATCTTAGCATTCTAGACAAACCCTTTCCAGTTTGTTTCTCCCTTAGTTGCCTTCCCAAATTCATGTGATTTATAGTCTTTGAAGGGAAAATAAACAAGAAGCAGAAGGTCAGAGAGAAGCAAAGCTAAGAGACAAGGAGAAGAGAACGGGATCCTATTGGCTAGGCTTCACAGTTCCAGGTCTAACGTTAGGACACATGAACTATGGCTCAGGCCCTATTGTGATCACTTAGCACGCTCTCATTCAGTTAAAAACCTCGAACCACATGGATATTATGTACCTTCTCAATGTTCCTCCAGTGATGATCTGGACTAGCAAGGCTGAGATTCAACCACAGAGGCAGTTACAACTCCTCTGCCCCTTCCATCCGGCTGCCTTTCACGACCCTCTAGCTGCTACTGTTGTTCTTGACTTGTTTAATGAGCCATGCTTTTAAAATTATAGCTCAAGTTGGTTTCTATTATTGGCAGTAAAATAAAATAAAAGCAGATAGTAGCCTAGCTTAACTGGCGCACATTCTGTAAGGAGTGGAGTGAGGGCGAGCCCGAGTTGGACGAGCCTTCTTGTGTCTGGCTATCTTCATAATAGACCCCTCTGGTTTAGACTGTTATCTCCTAGTACTTCCTATGCTGGCTTGCTGGAACTCACAGTGGTAGGACTGGTGGGTACTGAAGACCTTTAAACCTGGTGTGAAGTCTTAAGTCGCTTACGACTCTGCTTTCAGACAGAAGTGATGAAGTTCTTATGGAATTCAAGTTAGTTCTTACAAGAATGGATTCCTATAAAGAGAGCAAGACTGAGAACTGCCCCCTTTTTGGCTACTTATCTTGTCATATGAGCACAGACGTCTGGCCCCTCATTTAGCTAGCACATGTTGTTTGTACTCTACAGGTCTAGTACTATGAGTTAAAGAAACTTCTTCTCTATATAAAACACATAGTATCAAGTATCTTGTTTAAGTGGGAGAAAATTAACTAATATACAGGCTTTCATCAAATCCTGATATACTTGCCAATAAAAATTCAATTAAAATTAAATTCAATTAAAAACTGAATTTAAGAACACATTAAATTAATCATACACCATTATCAAGTAGGGTTAATTTCAGGATGCAAAGTCAGTTTAATATATGCAAAGCAATCAATATAATATTACACATAAATATAATTAAGGACAGAAAGCACATGATCACCTCAACAGATTTGAAAAAGATCTCTGTTAAAGTTCACAGTTCCTTCATGATAATAGCACTAACATAAGAAAAATAGAAGAAACATACCTATATGACACACCTATAACCAGCATTGTACTGAATTTCACCTGAAGCCAGCATCGTACTGAATTTCTTCTAACCTATAGAAGGAAACAAGGGAGCTCACTCTTTCTCCTGTTATTCAGTAGAGCCCTGATATCTTAACAATAGCCATAAGACAAGAGGAAGAAATAAAAGGGTATAAAAGCACAGGAAAACATCAAATTATCTTTACTTACATATGACATAATCCAATATCCAAAATTCTCCACTGAATCAACTAGAAAACCATTAGATATGATACTTTCATCAAAATAGCAGGAACAAAAAAAGGGAACATGAAAACCTTATTAGCTTCTCTATATACCAAAAAAGTCTTGCCCAGAAAGAAATCAAGAAAAAACATTGATTCATAACAGTTTAGAAACAAAACATACAAATGAACATAACTAAGGTCGAGGAAGACATTTACAACAAAATTGTTAAGACACCAAGGAAAGAAACTGAAGGCACCACCGTGTCCTGGTGGCGGTGGCTCACACCTTTAATTCCAGTACTAGGGATCCACGCACCTTTAATCCCAGCACTAGAGTGGAACATAAAATGGGAGGAGACAGAGGTTCAGGGCTCTGCCTGCAGTCGCCCAGCCTTGGTAGAATAAGACTTCTCGAGTGGCTTGGCTGCTTTGCTTTTCTGATCTTCATCTTGAACCCCAATATCTGTCTCTGGGTGTTTATTATTTGTGCTACAATGAGGTCTCCATCTATGGGATGATCAGGTCTGTGCCTGTATGTGGACTGTACTTTCTACAGTTAAAACTGAGTATCAGAATTACTAGCGATCTGAGAAACAGGGATCAGCCAGACATTTGGACAAAGCTGTAGCATTCCAGGTAGCACAGATCATCGACTTGAAGAGATATCCTGAGTAGGAGAGTTTGCCCGTATCTCCTGGTCTGTGTCCTCTTCCAGAGCAGGTTTGCAGCCCAGTGAGAGCACAGGGCTGGAAGGAGGGTACCATGGCTTCCATTCCAGCTCTGTCACCTATTAGCCCTGCAAAAGTTGGAGTCATTTAATGTTACAAAACCTGTTTTCTCATTTATATTAAGCCGCTAGTATCTGTCTTTGGTTAATTATCTGAGATGAGGTGCCTGGATATTGTTAGTATCTTTAAATTTCCCTTTCCTGACTCCAAGACAAACTCATTTTATACAAACAATTGTGCAGTTGAATCAGCAGGAAACCGGAGACCCGTGGGCAGTCCTCAGGCAGGGTCAAGAAGAGAGTGACCACCGAGGTTTGGTAAGGGGCATCATGGATATGTAGCATGTAAGAACAAAAGAAGGAGAAAGCTTCCCCTAGCGTCACAGTCAGCACCCCGAGATGGTGCAGCCCTAATTTCTCTGTGATGACTAAGGAAGACAGGACTGAAGGTTCGTATCCTCCCTGTTTGCTTGCAGAGAATAAAGTCTAGTGAATAACAGGGTGATGAGTGTTTGAGATGTGAAACTATGCTAAAACCTAGAATAAGAACAACTTTAAGGAGCACCATGAGAAATGCACAGAATTGTAGAAATTGCTTAGGATCTGGGTCAGCCCTACAACTATTCAAATGTGTGTTCGGAGGACAGTAAAGAGACCTGCAGACTGGATGGGGTCCAGAGGCCACAGGTTTTGATTGCCAATTACTCTTCTCTCTATATAGCCCCACAAAAGGCATAGTCTGTTTTGACTGCAGAGTAACCAAAGACTTTTGTAAATACTTCAAAAAAATATATAGCAAACAAAACCACACTATTTGGGTCTACATTTTTTTAATTATGAATTTTTAAAATACAATCTTTTCTCATTTTAAATAACTATCATCCTTCCCACTCCTTCTTTTCCTCCCACTCCCCTTCCCCCATCCCTCCACCCACTCCTCGGAAAGTGTAGGGCTTCCCATGGGGAGTCAACAAATTCTGATACTTCACTTTGAGGCAAGACAAAGGCCCTCACCCCTATATCTAGGCTGAGCAAGGTATCCCTCCAAAGACAATGTTCTCCAAGATGCCGGTTCAAGGACTAGGGATAAATCTTGGAGTCACTGCCACTGGCCCCACATATTTCTCCAACCTTACAACTGCCCCCCACATTCAGAGGACCTAGTTTGGTCCTATGCAGATTTCCCTACTATCGGTCCAGAGTCAGTGAGCTCCCACTAGGTCAGCTGTTTCTGTCGGTATCACCCTCATGGTCTTGACCCCTTTGTTATATTAATTTCCTCCCTTTCTTGGACTGGTCTCCAGTAGCTCGGCCAGTGCTTCGCTGTAGATCTCTGTATCTGCTTCCATCAATTGCTGGATGAAGGTTCTATGATGACAATTAAGGTAGTTATCAATCTGATCACAGGGCAAGGCCAGTTCAGGCACCCTCTCCACTATTGCTTAGGGTCTTAGTTGGGGTCATCCTTGAGGATTCCTGGGAACTTCCCTAGTGCTGTGTTTCACGCTAGCGCTTTAATGGCTCCCTTAATCAAGATATCTTTTTCCTTTCTCTCCCTCACTGTCCTTCCCTTTCTTGAGCATCACTTTCCCTCATGTTCCCTTCTCCCTCAGTGTATGCACACTCATACCAAAAGGACATTGGGTCTATAATTTTAAAGTGTTGTATTTTTGTTTTATTTTAATTTTTTTATGTGCACAAATGTGTACAACATGAATTCTTGGGTGTTGTGGTTGGTTGTGAACCACCACGTGTGGATTTGTTTCTGGGAACCAAATCAGGTCCTCTGCAAGAGCAACACATGTTCTTACTCACTGAGCCATCTCTTCAGCCCCCAATCTAATTTGTTTTTTAAATTCTAAACTGTGTTTTAGTAGATGATACATACCTTAGTGTACTTCACAGATATTATTATCGTGTGAAAGCTTTTTAACCTCCTGCTTCTTACTCCAATGTATTGTTATAAGCATTTTACCTGCAATAATTTTTCATAAATTTTAAAGTACTGCATATCGTGTAAAGTATGTATCTAATATTAATGAAAATGGGATTTGATGTGCTGCAGAGCTGAAGAGCCCTGAGCAGAAGCTCTGAGTGATGGAGGTTTCCAGATGGACAGCCATGTTGTTCAGTGGAAATGGCCCATGCTTCAGAAGGAGTGCCATGGCCCTTTGTGGAAAGGGCCCATGTATCAGAAGGAGAGCCATGGTCCCTGGTGGAAATAGCCCATGTATTAGAAAGAGAGCCATGGTCCCTGGTGGAAATGACCCATGCATCAGAAGGACAGCCATGGTCCCTGGTGGAAATGGCCCACACTTTCAGCAGCACTGGAAAGCTAAGAAAGAGTGCCCCTCAGACTGATTAGATAAAATGTTCACCTGCAAACCTAGAGCTTAAAAGAAAATGAATAACTTATGAGGAAGAAGACTGACAGGGAAAGCCAGAAAATCAATACACAACGTTCCGTCAGCCAATCGAAAGAACTTTTGGCTGTGAGAGTTTTGTCCATTATTAAGAAGCGGAGGTAGTGATGTGTGAGTGCTGGCACCTCTCTGACTACTCACCTGAGCAGCCCGGAGGAGAGTTTCTTCATGACTGTAGAGCTCTATAAAATGGACCATTGCTGTTATAAGGAGAGCTGACCTTCACCAAGGACTTTCTGCACACCAGCATCTTCTGTATTTTCTGCAGCCAGTGGCCCAGTGAATCCTCACGACATTCCCAGTAAATAACTTCTATTATTATTCGATTAGCCCCATTTTACAGACAGTGTAGAGGAGGCATAGAGTGGTGATGTCTCAGGACAAAAACCCATGAAGACTTAAAGCCAGTAGGGTCTGCAGAATGGCTTAGCAGGTGAAAGCATCCATCCCATGACAGCCTAAGTTCCAACCTTAGAGCTGGGGTGAACTGACTCCTGAAAGCTGTCCTCTGCCCTCTGAACACATAACGCAGGGGCATGTGTGCACCTGTGCTCTCTCTCTCTCTCTCTCTCTCTCTCTCTCTCACACACACACACACACACACACACGCGCGCGCGCGCACACACACACACACAGGAGAGAGGGGGAGATCATAGTATATTTTTGAAAGAGTTAAAACCAGAATCTGTTTCCAGAGTAATATCTGTATTATGTGTGCATATTCACAAATACAGTCTGGATACACTTACATGCAGATGAGTGAAATGTGTGTGTGTGTATGCATTTCATCGTGTGTGCTATATTTGTGTAATTACTCCACATATTGTCATTATGTGTGCATGTGTATGATGTATGTGTGTGGTGGCGTGCTATTTAAACATACGGAGATCAGAAGACAGCTTTGCGAGGTTGGCTTTCTCTGACTTTAATGTGGGTTCCAGGAATCAAACTCAGGTTTCCAGGCCAGCATGACAAGCACTTTTCCCCACTGAGCAATCATCCTGCCTGCCCTAGATTCCCCATCCCCCACACACGACCTGTTAAAGACTTGCCTGTGTGTCTCAAGCAGTGATCTGTCTCCTTTCCCTGTGTTCACAAAAGTTTAAGAACTGCACTGATGGAAACTGAGTTTCCCGCCTGACCGGCTTGGTACTCCAGCTGACCTGCAGCTTTTCTTCATCTATTTATTCTGTAGATGTGTTTTTCCATGACATCACCACTCTTGGTGTGGACTCCTCAGATACCTTCCAGTTGGACCTCTTTGAGGTTTCTATAGCAATTAGCAATTCTTCTAGGATATTTGTCATCATTTAGTTTCTATGACAATGAGCATCCTTGACTCTTTTTTTATTTTATGGCATTTTTATATGCTTGATGAACTGTTTTGATTTGAGCCCTTAACAATTACTGTTTTCTAAATTTTCTTTTCTATTGTTCTCTCTCTCTCTCTCTCTCTCTCTGTCTCTTTCTCTGTCTCTCTCTGCTTATTTTCCCCACTCCAAACCATTTTAATATCTATCATATTTATGTGATAGGTCTTCAGCATAATTACTTTCTGGAGCTGGATATGAATGTGCTGAGTTTCAAAAACACTCCCCTGTGAGCTGACCTCCTTCAGAAGGACTGATGGGCACTCTTTATTATAGCAAAGACCAGCACTAATATTCACTCAAAACTCAACTGCTCCTTGTGTAATGCATTTTCACTGGGCCAGACTGTCCTAGTTTGATTTACATTACTATGATAAACTATGATAAACACCATGGCCAAAACCGATTTGGGGAGGCAGTGTTTATTTAAAATTACAACACAAAGGTCATAGTTCATTGCTATGGGAAGGAAATCAAGGCAGATACCTGGAGGCAGGAATTGCATCAGAGACCATGCTGGGAGATGCTGCTAACTGAATTTGCTTTCTATGGCTTACTCAGCCTGCTTCTTGCACAACCCAGGACCACCTGCCCAAGGGTGGCAGCATCACTATGGGCTGATCATTTGCACATCAACTACTAATTGAGAATGTATCCCACAGATAGCCCTAGAGGCCAAACTGATGGGGGCATTTTCTCAAGATTACTCCCAAATGAACTTGTGTCAAGTTGACAGAAATCTAACTAGCACACGCATCATGATTTACTTGTTACTAACATTAATCTTTGTTTCCTCATCTCTTGTACTGTAGATTTTCAAGACTATTTAATATCTTAAGCATCACTGAGGCTTGCATAAATGAGGGCTCTTTGAAATCTAAATTACTGAAAAGAATTTCAACTCAAGTGTCCAGTAGGCACAAGAGAAGCTGTACAGATTTCTGTTGCACTGATCAGTGGGAAAAAGATTGAGGAACAAAGGAGCCAATACCACAGACTATCTCTGAATCTCTTGATCTCTCTCTTGTACCACCCACACTGACAACTTCTCTGGGTGTGTTAGATGTTCTTGTCTTTGCATTCCATATTCACAGTGACCAGAGTCTATCCTTTGATCAGCCATTCTTAGAAATGATTTTTTGTCTCCATGGGCCTTCTATCTCTACTGGTTGGCCCAGTGATTGTGGTTGAGGCAGAGGATTACCCAGGAGGAGACGACAGACTTAGTTCATCTGCACATACAGCAGCTCCATCAACATCACACTGATGACATGGAATGGTCATGGTTCTTCTCACAAAGCAGAGACGGTTTTAGCAGATAAACCAGAGAAGAAATGGTACACAGAAGGAATCTCCACTACAAATCTATCCCACCTTCCTCATCCACTTCTACTTCTGCTGCTTTTCTAAATGTCCTAGACCCCTCTCTTCTGCCCCTCTCTGAGTCTTGTCCTTTCTGATCATACCGTCCTCAAAGGCTTGATCTCGTATGACAAATGTAAATGCACTTGCGTTCAGTACCTATCCTTTCCTCTCATTGTGACAAAATACCTGACAGAACCCCTTAAAAAGTCCATTATTAACTCACGGGTTTCACTGACTGCAGTCTACAGTCCTCAGACTGTCAATTCTGAATCATAGTGATGGGGCATATGGCAAAGGCTGCTCATCTCAAAACGGACAGGAAGCAGAGGATGAAGGAGAGGTCCTACACTGAGCATTACCTTCAAGGCCATGCTTGTAAATGAACTGCTTCCTCCATTTGGGAGCCACCTCCTCAAGTTTCTAGAACCTCTCAAGAGAGCACCACCAGCTGGCTATAGGCAAACACCACATAGTCTATGAGGGCATTTCACAGTCAAGCCACAAAACCACCTTTATGAAATGCTGTCAATGTTCCTTCTATCTTCAGGTTAAAGTCCATATTTCTTAGCTAGTCATTCATGATGCTCAGGCCTGTACCTAAAGATCTGAACCATTTTCACTTCAAGTCCTGAATCTCATCCTTTAAAATGTTAACAGATTGTTAAAACTAGAAATACAAAGTAACTTTGATCACATGCTCCAGATCAATGTGTTTCCATTCAGCTCCTCCAGTTAATTCTGTTAACAATCTCAGGAGAAAAGCAAGGCAGGCTCAGTGCCTAGGGGAGACACTGAAGCTCAGAAGAGGTAGGGGACAGGACTTCAACACAACAGCAAGAGTTTCTAGGGTCTAGAGTTCCTCTGCCATTCACTGACAATGGCAGCAACTTCAGAGGGTCTTAGACAGCTGTGCCAGTCACATCAGAACGGTCTTTGACTTTAGTTTCATTGCTTAATAGGGGTCAATATAAATAATCTGCGATAAAATAAAGGTCCAAATTTATAGGGCAGACTGCTGTCAGTATACTGATCTTTGCAGTTTTATGTGATGAGAAACCATGACCCCAGCAACTCTTACAAGGAAAATATTTCATTGGGGCTGGCTCACAGTTCAGTCAGAGCTCAGTCCATTGGCATCATGGCAAGGAGCATGGTGTCATGCAGATAAACATGGTGCTGGAGAGGTATCTCAGAGTTCTCTATCTAGATAAAGAGACCGCAGGAAAAGCAAGGTAACCACTGGGCCTGGTTTGAGCTTCTGAAGCCTCAAAGCCCACCCCCAATGACTCACTTCCTCCAACAAGGCCTAGCCTACTCCAACAAGGCCCTTAATAGTGCCACTCACTCCCTATGGGTCTATGGGGGACAATTTTCATTCGAACCATCACTTTAGTAGGAGATTTTCTTGATGATAAAAGTTGAAGGGGCAGGAGTCATTATTTTTATCTGAAGTGAGAACACACTACAGTAGAAAGAGCGTTTGTTGGGATCTTGGAAGATTAGTATTCTCTTTCAGCTTACACCCTTCCCGCCACCCCAGTTAAGACACGATTTTTACATCTTTAAACCTGAGTTTTCTCACATATCAAATGGGTTGAAAGCAAGTGTCCAACCTGCTGTTAAGATAATGACAAGGTGCATTAGGTACTGAGAAAAGACTCTGAAGAGTCATAAGGGATGAAAAACCATGGAATTGCATGGTCCGTTTGGGGCCGTCCTGTCTGGAGAAGCAGAAGGACTTCTCATAGCCTGACACAGACAGGCAGGGCTGTTCTCATAATATGACCACTGCTGTTAAAATGAGCGTAATGCTTCTGTCTGGGGATTCCACTCGAGAAGAGCCTAAGATGAAGGCAAAAAAGCCGCCTTACTCAGTCACACTATGTCCCCTTCATCAAGTGCTTTCCTTGGCTTTCTCCTCTAGTTGGTTTTCGTAACTGGTGATTCTGCCTTACATCCGCACAGGGGAAAATTTTCAAATCAATTCTATGCTATTGAGATGGCATCTTCTCAGCTTGCCTAAAGGCTCATCTTTTCCTGATGAAAGAGCAGAGTGGGTTTTTTTTTGGGGGGGGGAACATTCTTCTTGATATGTTCCCTCTTTGCAAAAGGAGGGAACAATCAGTTGAGGGCTTAAAGGAAAGAAGGATTAGCAGGCAGTAAGCACTGTGTTCCATCATTCTTGTGAAGCCTGGCTGCTCTAAAAATGAGCTGTACCCTTAACTCCCAGGCCTTTCTGCAATTTGCAAGTGGATCATTAGGTTTCTTAGGCATAAATGACTGGATCCTCCTGAAGCCTCTACTTTTCATTCCTTCTAACCCTCTGGCCTTAGTGTGCCATGGTTCTGTTGGCCTTGACTGCCTTCTGCAAGTCCTGCTATATTTGGAATATGGCATCTTGGCTGGAAAAAAACCTGAGACAGCACATATGACAGAATCTTCTTAATTCTCTCAGAGATTAGTCTTCCCATCATCCGATAATCAGCAACCTCCTGCAGCTAGGGACATAGAAACCTGGCAGAAACAACTACTGCTGATAATAGTTACAGGTTCAACCAAAGATACACAATGGTTGGCAGAAGATGACATAGGGCTGTGTTGTCAGTTGTTTGGTCCTCTGCAGAACATCTTTGCAACACGAGCTTTTTGCAAATTGCTTCCTTTTCTCGTCTTCCAAAGTCAATGTTGGAGCTACCAGTCTTCAACCACATTTCCTTTTCCTTGCTAGGATAGCTTGAATAGACTGAATCTTTACTGGGCTCTTGGTTATTCACCTTAGTCACAGTGACGTGCCCATCACGTTCTTTGCTAATTAGGAAGCTCTGAGCCATTGCTGTTCCACTTGTTCTAGTTAGCCCTGAAAGTCCAGCATACTGTTGGCTGGAGCTAGGCAGGGCTCCTTAGCTCATTCTTCCCTGTGGCTAAAGCTATCTCTCATCCCTCCCTCCACCCTGGGATAAACAGACAGTTCTGTTTCTTTGTTGGAGTTACCTGTCCTACCTGGTTCTCTGTTCCCAATTTATTCAGCCTAACTCCTACTTGGCTGTTTTTTTAAGATTTATTTATTTATTATGTATACAACATCCCTTCCATGTATACATGCAGGCCAGAAGAGGGCACCAGACCTCATTATAGGTGTCTGTGAGCCACCATGTGGTTGCTGGGAATTGAACTCAGGACCTTTGGAAGAGTAGGCAATACTCTTAACTTCTGAGCCATCTCTCCAGCCCTCCTACTTGGCTCTTAAAGTTTATTTTTATGTACATCCCACAGGAAGTCTCTTGAACAGGTTCTTTACCTCTTCAGTAACATACACACTTGGTTTTTCAAAATAAAGTTTCCCTGACTGTCCTGGAACTCACTCTGCAGATCAGGCTGGCTTTGAACTCTGAGGTCCTCCTGCCTCTGCCTCTGAGTGCTTGGATGAAAGGCATGTGTCACCACCAATCCCAATGTGAAAAATAATCATTTTATTAATATACTTTCCATTCTGTGATGAGGTCCTCCGGGTTAAATGACTGAAATGTCCAACATACTAAATTGCTGTTTGTTCAGTGTTAATCATTCTAGAAACACTAGGAAAGTAAATCACGAATAAAAATATCAACTTCAGTCAATCATGGCTGTCATTATTTCTTGGATACATATCAAGATTTGACTCTAATGCATTTATAAGACTCACATTTGAGCTGATGGAAGCTAAATTATATTCATTATATTGAAGTTCAATCAACATTTTCTTTATTAAGTTACTTGTTCTGAAGATTGGACCAACATGTAGGCATAATTAAGGAAGTCCACACAAGCCCAGAATAAAGGATAACAAATATTTATTTGGGGAAAAAAAACTCACAATAAGGGTAGGGAGCCATGGTCCTCTGCTCTGTCACCCAAAAGCTGCAAACAGAAGTCAGATCACCACCCCAGAGAGTGAGCACCCTTCCCGTCTCTGCTTATCAGTCCACATGTAGTACCCTAGATCACACCCTAATGGGCTGGTACCCAAAAGGCTATTGGTTAAATGAATTCCCACAATACCTCTCTCTTTTGTCTAAATATAAAACTATATACAACAAGGACAAATATCAAGTAGTATCTAGGAGAAAGAAAAGGCAAAAACATACACAAAAAGAACTACAACCAGTATGAAAAACATCAAGCAATAACACATGCTAAATGTCCAGTCTAAGGCAGTTAGCAAAAAACAGATTATTGCAGTAATTGTCCTATACTGAAGAGTCTATGTCTTATACTAAAAATGTCTTAGCTAAGTTATAAGGACAGTAGCTAAAATCAACTAGTCTTTAACCCCATTAAAGACCTGAGAAGGAAATTAATATTAACTGAGTAAATAGAAAGTACAGCAAGTGACTTCCAAAAGGAAAAGAAATGACAGAGACAGCTGGCTACCTCAACAATTACCCAAAGTCTTGTTGTCAGTGTTAGGGCAACCAACTTTGGCTAAGGCCTGGAGTATCTGGCATCATTTTCAGAAGCAGGAAAATTTGAAAGACTGTCCTACCCTGTCTTGGCAAGGTTTGACAGTTGCTTTTGCTTGTATCTTGCTTGTCCAGTTTGGACAGTACACATATTGTCAGAAGTTAAGGCAAGGGCAGCTTTTTGCCCAAAGGCCAGTTTTACCATGAAGACAAACTCCAAGTAGAGTTTTCAGTGCCCAATATTCTTTTGGGGATAGATCAGTGCTGCCAGGAGCAATCATGCCTCTTGTCAATAGAATTCTGAGTTACGTAAATGTCATATTCTACAGGTTTTTTTTGAAATGTTTGGAGTCATATTGCTCTACCTAGGACCTCAAGAACTATATTGAATAGATATAGAGAGAGTGGAAAACCTTGTCTTGTTCCTAATTTCAGAGGGATTGCTTTGAGTTTCTCTCTATTTAGTTTGATGTTGGCTGTTGGCTTGCTGTATATTGGCTTTAGATAATTTTACATACGTATCAACATGCAAGAATTTATAACAATATGGCTGAGGACATATGTGGTTAATATAACA
The DNA here is from genome assembly GCA_001685075.1 of Bramus lutescens. Taxonomy (NCBI): domain Eukaryota; kingdom Metazoa; phylum Chordata; class Mammalia; order Rodentia; family Cricetidae; genus Bramus; species Bramus lutescens. Next base: position 679,217 of record LOEQ01001255.1, read on the forward strand.
GTGAATTCATGGGGTTGTGGTCTGTTGCAGCAATGCAATACTCAGATCAACATTCCTCCAATCTCAGAAACAGACCATGAAGCAACTCATGTTTCTGGAAAGATATTATAAGGCACTATAAAAAACAGTCACTGATCATTCAGGCTATACAAAAAACATTGAACAGCAACTGTCAAACTCTCAGAGGTACCAATGATTCTACCCTCAAAATGGTTTACTAAGAAACCTGTCTGATTTGGACAATGCTCTATGACAGAAGAAAAGCTACATGCTTTAGAACAATTGTTTCAGGATCAGCTAAATGCTGGACATGTTGAAGAATTGGCCAGCCCTTGGAATTCTTTTGTATTCATTATGAAAAGGAAATCTGGAAAATTGAGACTACTGACAGACCTAAGAGCCAAAAATAAAATAGTTCAGCCAATGGGTTCTTTACAGCCTGGAATGCCTTTGCCTTCTCTGTTACCTAAAGAATAGACTATTATAGTTATTGACTTAAAAGACTGTTTCTTCACTATACCTTTACAAAAAATGATAGGAAAAAATTTGTCTCCATGGTGTCTACTTGTAATAATTCTCAGCTGGTCAAGAAATAGCAATAAGGTTCTCCCACAGAGAATGCTAAATAATCTCACATTGGGTGCCAAAATGTAGTCATAATTAAGGAAGCCTACAAGAGCCCAGAATAAAGGATAACAAATATTTATTTGATGAAAAATTCACAATAAGGGCAGAGAGCTATGAAACTCTGTGGGCACTGAAAGCTGCGAACAGAACTCTGACCACCATCCCAGAGAGCGAGCATGCTTCCTGTCTCCACTTATCCGTTCACATGTAGTACCTCAGACCACGCCCTAATAGGCTGGTATCCAAAAGGCTGTTGGCTGAAAGGATTCCCACAGCACCAAAATAAAATTTTTAGTAAGTCAAAGATTGCCAGCATCAAGTTATCCCTCATTTTTCAACGGCATTTTGGGCTGAATGGAATATTTCTTCTAGTGTGTGCTTTATACTATGAGAGCAATATAATAACTAATATTGTCATTTACATGATACCATATTTGAGAAAAGAATTTGGATATTTTTTCTTGTCCTTTTCAAAACTTATTTTGCATGTGTTTATCTTGTCATGTTTATGCCATGGCATAGGTGTTGCTGTTAGAGAATAATCTGAGGGAATTATTCTCTCCATAAACCATGTGGGTCTCATTCCAAAGTAGTCAAGCTTGGGTAGGCAGTAGGAACTTCTACCCACAAATATTTTACTGACCTTTTTTATTGAGAAAGGACGTCATACTGCCTTGGTTGGCCTGGAATTTACTATGTAGAGCAGGCTTTCATACTCACAGTGACCCTCCTGAATCCCTCTCCTGAGTGCTGAGATTATAGGTATAGGCCATCGTACCTGGATTAGATTTTGTTGTTGTTGTTGAGAAAGAATCTATGTAGCTCAGAATACTGTTGAGCTTCCTATGTAGCTCAGACATATTGCGAACTCACCATCTTCCTCCCTTAGTCTTTGAAATGCTGGGATTATGGGAATGTAAATTAAACCCAGTTAAGTATTAGATTTTATGTCAGATCTTTACTAATCTTACAATTCTTTTCAAATAAATTGACATATCCACTCACATTAATGAAATTTGTTTCTCAGCATCATTTTACTGAATGCTTTACTTTTGTTTTAAGGAGAGGTACCTTTTCTTTCTTTCTCCTCCCCCCATGGTAAATGTCATTGGTCTTCTTAGAGTCTCCATTAATTTGTTTGTTCATTTAGTAATCTTGTTTCAAGTTCTTCCAGGCAAGATATTATTTCAGTCTCTCTGCATATGGGCCTCTTTTTTTTAGGTGTCCTTGTTCATTTCCCATAATGCCTACATTGTGCCTAACAGAAATCTCTCCTGTGAGCTCCAGAAACAAACATCAATCTTCTGGTCAATAACTTCACTTAAGTAAATTTTCTAATTCATGCCTCTAACACATTCCTCTATGATTTCTGTTTCAGCTTCTACTTCCAGGCCTATGCCTTAAGTTTCTGTCTCAACTTACCTTTCAGGTGGACTATAAATTGTAAACTGAAATTAACACTTTCCTATCCAAGTTGCTTTTGGCCATGATATTTATTTTATCACAGCAATAGAAAACAAGCTGAGACAGATCTGTTGCCTGCCTGAGAGCTGTGGATTCCATCCATTTACTCCTTTCTCCATTGCTGTCACGCTTAAGTCACCATCATGGACTTTTCTACATTACTTTAATTCCCTTGTAATCAGTCCCTAGTGTATACATTTATCTTTCTCCAAATCTATTGTCAAGAGTATTGACCTCAATGATAATTTAAGAACATTAACCTGAACATGGTATGCCTTGCTTAAAGCTCTAAATGATTTCCCATCACTGTTAGGGTCAAATCCAAAATATCCTGTGTGACCTACAAAAGAAATGCTGTCATCATTCTTCCTCGGGATCTCTGTGAAGCAATCTTGAAAATATCTTTCTCCTTTTCAAAGCAAGCTCCAAGTCTTTACACACATTTTAAACTGTATCTCTATTCACATTAAGTTTTTCACCCTAGAAAACACAGGGATATAAATATCTATAAAATAACTTTAAAACCATTCTTTTCTCTCTCACGTCATCACCCCTTTAAAAAGTACCAAATGCTATCTGTCTCTTGCATATTTTTCTAAAGTGTTTATGTATGTGTGTATGTGCTGTGAGTATGTGTGTATGTGTGCCTGTGCTTGTGTTTGTGTGTGTGTGTATTATGATTGTGTGCATATGTGTGAGTATATGTACTTATGCATATGTGCACTTATGTGTGCAATGTATGTATACAAAAGTGTGTGGACATTTATGTGAATGTATGCAAATGTGTATGTAATTCAAGTGTGTGTGAACACATATATGTATGTATGTATATGTGTATGTATGTATATTGAGGGGTGGAATGGGTTTATTTCGTGCTGTTCTCCATAATGTAATACAGTAATCCAGACACAAATTCTGGGATGTGGCCATCTGACAGTTTCCATATCCATTTTTCCCATGACCTAGTCACATTGCCTTGAACAAGTTATTTATTCACTCTGAAGATTAATCTTTTGTCCGTAAACAGGTGCTTAATCCATTGGACTTTGTAAGCTGTTTTGACAGTTGAACAAGTGAGCACCAAGCACATGAGCATGGGGGACTCAAAGCTGACTCTGCCAATGTTCTAATGTCCTGATTAAAAGTTATAAAACAACAGCCCACAGACCAACTGATCCCACTCTGGGATGGTCTCAACTTACATCCTATTTGTCACTGGATTTCTGAAGGCTGTCTGCCTCATGATTATAATTGGGCTGGCTAACTATAATTACAGCCTGTGCATTTCTTTTGTCTCAGAGTGTACTTTAAAACTTCCAAACAGAGTCCTTAATGCTACACTCTAGCCTCTTTGTTATTGGAAGGTACTCAGAACACTACTAACAGAAACAAAAACACCAACCCAGCCATAACTCTTTGATCTACAATTGTGTCCTTCCTGCCAGATATGCCAGGGCAATGACGGCACAGAGCTTGCGAGAGGAACCAACCAATATCTGATGTAAGTAAAGGCCCACTCAATGTGATGGAACCCATACCTCACACTGCTTGGGTGGACAAGAATCGGAGACTAGTTATCCCAGGGACCTAGAGTAAAAACAAATAATACTGATCTGAAAAATGAAGCAATAAAATGGCTCCTAATGACATTCTGCTATATTAATAATAGATCAGTGTCTTGCTCAGTCATCATCAGAGAAGTTTCCTTCTACAGCAGATGGAACCAAATACAGAAACCCACAGTTAGACATAATGTAGAAAGTGACAGACCTTGAACACTCAGTCCTGAATTGGATGTCTCCATCAAATCCCTCCCCTCAGAGTTCTGGGAACCCCATGAAAGATGAGATTTAGAGTGTAAAAGCCGGAGGGGATGGAGGACGCCAAGAAAACAAGACCCTCTAAAAATTAGCATGTGCAAAGTATCTGGAAAATGTTGTTTCCTTTCATTCATTAATCACCTCTGCCTCCTCTTTTACATAGATCCCCAAATCTTGAGGGGAGTAGAGTTTGATAAAGATAGCCTATTTAGTGTTAAGTGCTCCAAAGTGTCTTGTTCTCTAAATATGCCCAGTTCTGGGTTTCTGTACCATTTGTTACAAGAAGAAGCCTCTCATCTAATGAGGGATGACTGAGGCACTGATCTCAATTATGAAACTTCTGTGGTTTTGCATTATATTGTATTCCCTATATTTCTGCCAAGGAATAATTGTCACAATTATATAAATTCTCTTAAGATATATTACCTAAATGAAACATGTGAGATCCAGGTATAATTTTACACATATGGACAATTCTACAATATTGATACTAAGGCAGAATTTGCTTCCCATGACAAAATATCTTTAGACAACTTTATTTCCTGTTTTGTAACCAAAGCAAGAGCAAATTGTCTACAGACTAAAAAGAACCAACTGCTTCTACTGAGAAAACATTCTCAGGGTGGTGGTGGGATTCCTCGGAGCTTTTAAGTCCATTATATCCCAAAGAATGTCTAGCTCTTCCACTAAAGACCTAGTAAGTCTGAATTCATGCTAGGTTATTCCATTTGATGATTTAATTATTTATTCTTTCCCTTGTACTCCTTAGGATTGCAGCAGCAGTAGATGGTAGTAGGCTTTCAGGAAATACCCCCTAGTTGATCTAATTCTACTACTCCCAAGTTATATGATGATTTTTTTCTATACTTCCTGATAGCATCTTCTAGGTTAGCTAAATCTCTTAATCGTATGTTTCAAAGTTCATCTTGGTGTTATTCTAAACATGGTTTTCCTCTGTTGCTGCCTTTTAGGATTAGCTCACCATTTTACTTAGAGAATATGAAAATTTTGCAGAAATTTTTGTCGTTAAATTTATTGATTTCTTTAGTTGGTTTTATGTAGCTACTGTTTCAAGTATGGAATTTTGACATCTGCACACAGTAATTTTTTCATTCCATCTAGTACTTGTATCTCACATCTTCCTAATGTACATTTGTCTTTGCCAATATTTCCAGAACAATGTACATAATGGAGGTATTAATGGATGTACATAATGGAGATATTAAGGTATGTACATAATGGAGGTATTAATGGCTGTTATCATCTTGTTTGTGCTGCTAGTGGTGATGTCTCTGTCAGTGATTTACTATTAAGCTTATTGATGCTTACTCTATTCAGGGGTCTATATAAAATAATGACTATTATCATTTCAAAATCATCAATTTTTATTTATCCAAAGATGTTTAGGAATCCTGATTTTAAATTGTGTCTGTTTAGGTTGTGGGGCCATACAAAGATTCATTCCTTGCTGGTATGCAAGCATCTTGCTGCTTACTATAATCTCTAGAGGTTATTTCTTTATTTTTAGCTGTCTCCATCATATGCCATCCTTTTTAGTACTATGTTATCTTCTTCATAGTTACACTGATTCAAAGAATAAAACACATCTATTGAGTAGAAAAATCACCTTTAAATTCTAGGTGCTGTACTGAGAGACAGCTTCCTAAGTGCTTCTGTTTCTGCTACAATAGCTCCTTTATGTGGTTCTCTTAATACACTTTTATTATTCCCTTTGTCCCCTACAGATATTTTATGGTTAAGAAATTCAAATAACTCATCCTGGACACTTACCAAGCCATTTTCAGTGAAATTTATCTCTCAGAGCTTGTAAAGAAAAATGCATGTTTCCTTGGAAATTAGATTCTAACGCAGTAAAAGTTCATTAGATGTCTTCTGAGTTCAAGGCAGTTGTTGAAAAAAGAAATAATTAATTTGTTCTAGGATTGACCTTACTCGAATCTTGGTCAAGTGAGAGACAAATTAGGATAACAGTACAATGGTATGCTACGACTTATTTAGATTACCTCCTTCTGGGAAAGGTTACATTGTACATCATATATCTGAGTTTCATCACACACACACACACACTATATATATACAAACAAACAAAAAAGTACCTCCACATTAAAAATAATACATAAACATCTTAAAGCTGGAAGCTATTTTTACCAAGTTGTATAAAATTCTTTCAAACTAAATCAAATTTTCTTTTTCCCCCATATCAAAGTTTTTAGTAATCAAATTAAAGGTGTCATATAATAATCCTTTCTTTATAGAGGGTAATATCACCTAGTTGATTGGAAGAATAATGTCACATGAAAATTTTAAATCAATCTCAAGCCACTTTCATCATACGAAATCCTAGTAGTGAGTAGCTTTATGAAATTTCGGAAATCAGTTTCTCCCCATCTTACATAACAATGTTGAGCATAATAAAGATCTTTGTAAATCATATGGTCGGTTATCACTGTGTGTTATTCAAGTGGGTATAAATTTGAAAATTGCAAGCTGAAAGCCTTCAGTGACTTTTCTTCAGTAAAATGTTTCAAAGAGAGTAAGGGTTATGCCAGTCACCATCCACATAAGTGAGTCTTCAGTCTTTCAAGCTAGGATGCCAGCAGTGATACTTGTGTTGGGACTGAATGGTGGTCTAGTCATGGGAAACATAGGAGCAGTTTGAAAATTGTTTTCAGGGACATATTTAGAAGTTTGAATAATTGTCCAATGTATAGGCTTTAAATAGAAATAGTAAATTTCTTTCATTTTTTACTTTGAAGAATTTACCTGAAATTACTTTGTAATGTCTCAAAAAATCAAACTTTTTTTGTTTGTTTTGTTTTTCAAAACTGGGTTTCTCTGTAGCTTTGAGGCCTGTCCTGGAACTAGCTCTTGTAGACCAGGCTGGCCTCAAACTCACAGAGATCTGTCTGCCTCTGTCTCCTGAGTACTGGGATTAAAGGCATATGCTACCACTGCCCAGCTAAAATCAAACATATTCTTTATGATAGAATATTTGATGCAATAGAGTCTATGCATATAAATGTGTTATGCAGGTTTTGAAGGTTATTCAAAATAATGTGACAGTATCATTGGATTTCCATCGTGATTACTGTGCACAGAAAAACACCCAACTTGATGCTATGATGAAAATGTTTGCTGTTCCTTATGTAATACTTACATTGTATTGAGTGTTCCAACTCTACCACTCTCAACTCTTAATACTGCTTGTTTACTGTATAACACTTACCTCTCGAAGATTATGTATTTATTTGGTTGCTTGTTAATCATCTAGATGACTTAAAGTACATGAAAAGATGTGTGGAGAGTGTATTCAAACACTTCTTAATTTCACACAAAGGACTTGAGGATTTTAGTATTTGGAAGAAGGTTCTGGAATTTTTCTGTTGAGAGTGTTTGAAGAATGGTTGTTCTTTTTAGATCAAAATTACATTTGACGGTAGACCTGTAAGTTTTAATATGGTACTAATCTGGGTCAAGTTTTACATTTTACAGATACCAGAATTTATGCTTTACTTCTCAATCACTCATATTGACCTTGAGAAGTAGAGTTTGAAGTATTTAAAACCTGAGAGAGTAATCCTGTAAGAGAAGTATCAACTCTAAGGTGGAGAGAAAGTTCCATGTGTCAGACAGTACTTATGTCTTCTCACTCACAGCCTGGATATTGCTAACCAACTTACTAGATGAGATGAAGCAATCCTTGTGAAAGAATTATATGATTCTAGATAATGATTATTATATTTTTTTGTTCTCTTGAGGACAAAGAATCAGGACAATTTAGGGACTGAGAATACTTGAAGGCCACAAGAACTGTAAGGGCTGAGAGTAGCAGCTCTTGTTGGGCAATCTGAATGAGCACATTTGTTTAAATTTGTTTCCTTAATTGACTACAATCCTCCTTGCTCCTTACAAGCAGGGTGTCCTCTATGCTTTATGAATAATTGTGATTTAAAATTAAATTTGATGGAATAAATACACTTAAGTCTTTATATAATCTATCAGAACAAAATTTGACAGTGATGCTAAGACAAAATTTATGAGATAAGTTAAAAGCAAACTTATTGCAGAGATAGCTTTTAGAATTGGATACTAAATGAAAATAATCTAGTAAAATTAGAAAATATCTACATTTGCTATTTAAATGACAACTTAACCAGCAGATGCGTGAAGTTTTCTTTAAGCTGATTTTTTAAATCTGCTTTTTTCTATTGTGAATTATATCATGAAATATTAAGAAGCGCCTGTGGTTTGAGGGAAAGAAGAAATACTCTTATAAACTATAGGTTTATTACATATTATAAAATATTATAATATTATAAAATTTTTAATAATTGGCAAAAAGTTTGTAACATGCACAGATTATGAAAATATACAAAAGATCATCAGGTCTTACAAGCAGAGCAACACTCTTATAAATGATAAAGATGCAAACAGAATTGTATGTACTTGGGTGTCCATCTCAGGGTTATTTAAAACAGGATGCTGTTAAGCCAATCAAAATCTCTAACAACTACAGGTTTGCTCAATAAACCATGCAATTAATTGCCAGGTTGTGTAATGGTATGGGAGCTTTGTTATAAATACTGTTAACATAAACATGCTAATATACATAGCACATATATTTGAAAATATATACATATATTTGAAAAAATCGATTTTTAAAGAGAGATGTTCAGTGGTATACTGTTTGTTTAGCTTATATGAACTGAGACACTTGGCCCCACACTCATTCTTGCTTTTTAAAATGAGCTAAACTTTTCCAGTTATCTGCAATGAATATGTTCTATTTTGTAATTATGAACAAATTCCATGAACATAACTAAATTATTTAAATTTTTTAAAGATAAAATGTATGACTAGAATATAATTTATTATTTTTGAGGAGTTTAAATAGTTTTAATTAAACATAGTTGAATTCTTTGTGCTGTTAGGGCTCTTTTGACAATGTCTCATTAATTGGTTGATCTTTAACTTGTTTTATTAAATCTTTACTTTAAAGATAAGAAATTTCTTCCAACCCAAGTAGACATTCATTGTTCTCATTCTCCTGCCATATTTTTCTGGGCATGTTTTAGAGTTTCTATTACAGTGAAGAGACATCATGACCACAGCAACTCTTATAAGATAAAGCATTTAACTGGGTGGCTTACAGTTCAGAGGTTCAGTTCATTACCATCACGGTGGAACATGGTGGTATGCAAGCAGACATGGTGCTGGAGAAGGAGATTCTATATCTTGATTCACAGACAAGAGGAAGTGAACTGAGACACTGGTTATAGCTTGAGCATAGGAGACCTCAAATCCCAGGCCCCACAATGATACACTTTATCCAACAAGGCCATATCGACTCCAACAAAGCTCTATCTCCTAATAGTGCCACTTCCTATGAACGTATGGGGTTAATTGCATTCAAACAACTCAGGACACAAATGGAAGATTGTACAGCTAAGTGAAAAAGATCTTCTCCAAGTTGCCCTATGGACATACTGTGTTATTCCATTGGTTTCTAGGCATTGGCATGTTTTCTTAATTTTAGTTTTGATAATATAATTATTTATTATATAATAAATTAATTATAATTACCTATTTATCCCATTCCTCTTTTTCAAATGTATGGCCTCTTTTTTCAGTAATTGTTATGCATGTATATGTGTGTGTTTGTATGTGTGTACGTGATGTAGGAGGGTCATCTGTCTATGTGTTACTTTCATTGGTTAATAAAGAAACTGCCTTGGCCC
>LOEQ01001256.1:15743-26098 GCA_001685075.1 Bramus lutescens
CTTCCAGAGGTCCTGAGTTCAATTCCCAGCAACCACATGGTGGCTTACAACCATTTATAACGAGATCTGGTGCCCTCTTCTGGCTTGCAGGGACACATGCAGGCAGAACGCTGTATACATACTCAATAAATAAACCTTTAATATTATTATTGTTGTTTTTTTGAGACAGGGTTTCTCTGTGCAACAGCCCTAGCTCTTGTAGACCAGGCTGGCCCTGAACTCACAGAGATCCACCTCTGCCTTCAGAGTGCTAGGATTAAAGGCATGTGCCACCACCACCCGGATAAAAAAAATATTTAAAAAAAATTAAGTTATTTAAGAGTAGAATCCTTGCAGGGCAGTGGTGGTGCATGCCCTTAATCCTAGCACTCAGGAGGCAGAAGCAGGTGGATGTCTGAGTTCGAGACCAGCCTGGTCTACAAGAGCTAGTTCCAGGTCAGGCTCCAAGGCTACAGAGAAAGCCTCGTGCCTCTCACCAGGATAAACCAAATTCTGGGCGACCTCGGTTAATGGCAACCTTGGTCTGTCTTAAGATAACTGTGACAATACTTCTACTTTGTAAATCTCCCCATTTGTTCACAAACGACCAAAACTTGCAGCTTCTGCCTCTGTAAAACACAGCTATTTGCTCAAAGTGTAACCTGGCTAGGGGTGGGGGATGACATGACATGGATAGACGGACAGACGGACAGAATGAAGGAGAATGTACGAAAACAATACAATTGCTTAAACCTACATACAGCCACAGGTTCTGGGCTGGCTTCTCTCTGGGAACATGCTATTATTAAAGAGTTTTAATTTGCCCCACCCCCACCCCATGCTCTGAGTGGCTGGAATAAATTCTCTCCAGGGTGGGGTAGGGTGTAATCATTGAACCTGAACTGGGAGGTCGACTGTGGGGTGTCCTAGATTAAACTGGGGCTGCTGGGAATCTGTTTTAGCTCCCTGGGGTGCTCAGGTTTCTGGGCAGCAGGGACCCAACACACAAGGGCTTTCCAGGCCTGCATCTGCAAGGTCTAATACAGGCCGCAGGCCCAGCCCTTCTGAGCCTCTGAGACCCAGCAGGCCTTGGGCTCCAGGGTAGAGAAAAATAACCTTTCCTGTTTGTTTTTGATTTCCAAAATAGGGTTTCTTGGCGTCCCTGGCTATCCTGGAACTGGATCTGTAGACGAGGTTAGCCTTGAACTCAGAGAGATCTACCTGCCTCTGCCTCTAGAGTGCTGGGATCACAGGCATGCGCCACCACTGCCTGGTAATCCTTCCTGTTCTATAGATATGGACACTGATGCTCAAAAGAGATGAACCTGGCTTGCTGGAGTCACACAGGAAACCGGCAGGTCTGCTCTGCCTATGGGGACCCCAGTGCACCCCTTTTTCCTTGACAGTGTACTGAAATTGCACCTGAGGTCGGAAGACATGATGATGACATACATGTGTGTATGCATGTGTGTGCCAAGGTGTGTGTGTGCCTGTGTTGGCTAGAAGGGATTGCGGGATCCTCTGGAGCTGAGTCACAGGCAACCGTGACCACCTGATATAGTTGCTAAGAAGCGACCTCAGGTCTTTTGGAAAAGCAGCAAACACTCTTGACCTTGGAACCATAGCTCAAGTTCTTAGTATTCAGTTTTGAGATGAGGTCTCTCATAGCCCAGGCTAGACTCAAACTTCCTGTGTAACTGAAGCTGGCCCTGAACTTCTCCCAAGTGCTGGGATGACTGATGTCCATCATCCACACCCTGCAGAGGAAGTGACCACCTGTTTGGAAGCTTATAACTGGGCAGCTAAGGGAAGTGGGTCCTGTCAGGTACTGTAATGTGGGAACAGCTCTTCCCGTTCTCCCTTGCAGCAAATTCTATATGGAATATTCTCTTTGGGAAGTGACTGACAACGTAACCTCAGCTCGAATGCCTCCACTGGTAGGGAGTTCACTACCTCCAAAGCTCCCCACACTCCCGGTCCCACAGATCCAGGTCTTTAGACAAGTGTCACCTACATCCGCCATCTTTCCCACCACCTTCCTTATGGAACATTCCATGCCCTTCTAGATCTTAATTCCTCCCTCTGTCTCTCTGGGCCTACTACCTGAGCTCGGGCCTCTGCAGACCATCCTGGTCCTTGGCTCCTGCTTTACCTTCTTCACTCCACCTGCCCCAGGTGGAAGCCGGTCACCATGACTACCAGAAAATGCAAATCTGACATCATTTGGAAAACAAAACTCTTGATGCCTGAAAATAAAACCCACACACCACCACACCAGACTGTTGACATAGACCTGAAAGACAGAAAGCTGGCTAGGGATGTAACTCTATTGCTAGAGTGCCTGTCTAGCATGCAGGAAGTCCTGGGTTGCATCCCCAGGTGTGGTGTACACACCTGTAATCCCAGCACTTTGGAAGTAGAGTGGAGGCTGGAGGGTCATAGTTCAAGGTCATCCTTGATGCCCAGCAAGTTCAAGGCAGCCTAGGATACCTGGGACGCTGTCTCAAACAGGTCAGAGTTTTTCAAGGTCATCCTTTAAGCAAATTCAAGGCAGCCCGGGATACTTTGTTTCCAACAACAACAAAACAAACCTAAGAGTGGGAAGGTTGAATTCACAGCTGTCTCTTTACCCTGACCTGGAGAATGTCACCTCTCCAGGCTGGCAGCTACATCCTAGCTTCTGGATGTGAGTGGCTTGTCACTGGAAAGACTCTACCCGCAGGTGGCCACTGGATTTGCAGAAACCAATCTGTAGCCGTTTTTGGAGGACTTCGAGTGTGCACACTGTTTACATGTGTGCAGAGGCCCATCTTCCTCTTCTTCCACGACGCTTACTAATCCCCCTCATTGCTCCAGGGAGTCCTCTGGGATTCTACTTCCAACAGTCCTTCCCCATAGGGACCTCTGCGCCCCAGCTGGGGGACCCTTCCCAACACAGAAGGGACTGCACCTGCTCCCAGGACCTTTTCTTCACACAAGCTAAACTCAAATGAGATAATGCCCTCCATCAGATTGCCTGTAGGCAAGTCTGTAGTATAGGTTTTTTCCTTCTTCCTCCCCCCGCCCAGGGTTTCTCAATGTAGCCTTGGCTGTCCTGGAAGTTGTTGTGTAGACCAGGCTGCCCTCAAACTCACAAAGACTCTGCCTGCCCTCTGCCTCCTGAGAGCTGGGATTAAAGGTGTGCACCACCACTGCCCGGCTGTAGTTCATTTTCTTAATTAGTCATTGATATAGGAGGACTCAGACCCACTGTGGGTGAAGACCACCCCGGGCATGTAGTTGTGGGGTGTATAAGAAAGTGGGCTGAGTAAGCTGTGGAGAGAAAGCCAGTAAACAGTGTTCCTTCATGGCCTCGAACTCAGAGATCTACCTGCCTCTGCCACCCAAGTGCTGGGATTAAAGGTGTGTGCCACCACCCGGCTTCCTACGGAGTTTTTGGTCATGGTGTTTATCACAGCAACAAAAACCCTCGGTCAAGAGTGGCACAGGTCTGTAATTCTAGCACTGTGGCGTGGAGGCAGGGGGATCCAAGTAAGAGATGATTCTCAGCTAAACGTCAAGTTCCACATTGTCTTGGTCTTTAGGAGACACTGCCTCAAATACAAACTGGCTCGGGGTGGGGTGGGGGGTAGAACCATGACTCAGTGTTTGGTTCCCAGCACTCACAGTGGTTCACGACCATCTACAACTCCAGTTCCCTGACCTGCACAGACACTAGGCACACACATGGTGCAGGGAAAACAAAGACATAAAATAAATAAATCTAAAAAATAAAAGTAATAATAACAGCAGTATCAAACAAACAAAAAACCGGGGCTGAGGAGAGAGCTCCGTAGGTAAGTGTTTATCTTGGAAACATAAAGACCTGAATTTGAACCTCACAGCTTTCATAAAAAGCAGGACCTGCAGCCAGGGAAATAACTCAACAGATAGACACTTGCCTCTAAGATGAAGATCTGAGTGTGCACACATGTATACGTGTACACACACACACACACACACACACACACACACACACTCAAAATCCGAGAAACAAACCCCAAAAGAAAACCCAATTTTAAACTGGGAATTTAACATTGTTAGGCAGGACCCATGATATTACACACAGTGGCCATGAGGGGGCGACACTTAGCAGGATTGTTAGCGGGCAAGGTCACAAGTTCAACCTGGATCCAGCAAAAAGTGGGTAAGACCTCCTTTCAAATCGCAGCCAGGCTATGAGAATGCTCTGTGACTTTGAGAAATTTTCTTAACCTCTCTGAGACTTTCCTCCTGTGGAAAGTGGTGGCACACAACTATAATCTCAACATTCTGGAGCCTGAGGCAGGAGGATCCCAAATTTGAGGCCAGTGTGGGATACATATGAAAACCTGTCCCCAAAAAAGCAGGGTACGGAGGGCAGGCAGAGACCTGGGGGCTATAGTGGGTTGGCTGACAGATATGTTCACTGGGTTACTAGGTTCAGCCACACTTCCTGAAGAACAGGAGCAGCGCCGTTCGGCAGTGACATCGGCTCAGGCAGTCACTTGTGTCAGGGCTGGACACTGGCTAGGGTCTGACCAGGCTATCAACCTGGAGCCAAAAGGCCTGCATTCACAAATGAACATAGGAGTCGGGATGGGAGGGGGTGGGAACTTGCTATGGGCCTGGCAGAATGGGGCTGGGCCAGGGTCAGCCCCAAGGAAGGGACTTTCTGGACCTCCCACTGGTAGGAAAGCAGCCCTCTGTGTTCACAAGGGCCAGCGGCCCTCCTAAGGAATCACTCATCCGTGNTGCCGGGAATTGAACTCAGGACCTTTAGAAGAGCAGGCAATGCTCTTAACCGCTAAGCCATCTCTCCAGCCCCTTGTTTGTTTTTTTGAGACAGGGTCTCTCTGTATAGTCCTGGCTGTCCTAGAACCCACTCTGTAGACCAGCCTGTCCTTGATCTCAGGAGACCCACCTGCTTCTGCCTCCCTGATGCTGGGGTTAAAGGTTGCAGCCCTATGCTCAGCTTTTTCCTTTGTTCTTTGGAGTCGGTCTTTCACTGGCCTGGGAGCTTACTCAACAGACCAGGCAGGCTGGTCGGTGAGCCTCAGCAGTCTGCCTTTCTGCACGCCCTGGCACAGGGATCACAAGTATGTGTCATTATATGCCGTTTCTGTGGGTCTCTGGGATCAAACTCAGGTCCTTGCGCTTGCGCAGTCAATACTTTATAGACTACATGATCTCCCCGGCTCCCCAACCCCTCACATGTCACCACCAAACCCCTGCATCCTGTGGACAACACTCAATACATTTGCCACCAATTTCCTCCATGTACTGAGTTAGCCAGGCCCCTTAGAGTTCAAGGGACCTGCAACCTCTGACTGGGTGAAGCCCGTGGCCGTGGCTTCAGTGTTAGGACCCCAGGTCTGGCTCCTGAGCCAGGCAGTTGTGCCCCATGGTGGACTGTGTGCACACCTCCTCCCTGCAAACACACAGAATACCACTTACCAGGCTTTGGGATGAGTCCTTGGAATGGCCTGGAAGGGAAACAGAAGTGGGGTTTCAGAGGAAAGGCAATAGGGCCAAGACTGCCACCAGGTACATGATGACATCAGCTTACCAAGGAATTGGTAACAAATGCCTAGGGCCCATTTCACATAGAATCAGCATTTAATGTTTGATTCTTTCAGAGCGGATCACTTGTAGCCCAGGCTAGTCCAGAACTCCCTTTGTTGTAGCCAAGGATGGTCCAGAACTTCTGATCCTCGTCTCTACTTCTTCAGTGCTGTGGTTGCAGGTGTCACTGCTAAGCCGAGTCTATGTGGTACTGGGGATGAAAGCCAGGGAGGGCTTCATGCGCGCTGAACAACGCAGAAACCAACCAAGGCACCCACTGCTGTTTTCTTTCCTGAGAAAGGGTCTCATATAACTGGAGCTAACTCATAACCCTCCTGGCTCCACTTCCTGAATCTGTACCATTTGTGTGTATGAGGTAGGGCATGGCAAGTACTTTTGCCTGTCTCTGTGTGTGTGTGTGTGTGTGTGTGTGCCAGAGTAACTTCAAGCATCTTCCTCAATCATTTTATTTTTTATTTTATTTTTTAAGATTTATTTATTTATTATGTATACAACATTCTGCCTCCATGTATGGCCACACACCAGAAGAGGGCGCCAGACCTCATTACAGATGGTTGTGAGGCACCATGTGGTTGNATTTTTTAAGATTTATTTATTTATTATGTATACAACATTCTGCCTCCATGTATGGCCACACACCAGAAGAGGGCGCCAGACCTCATTACAGATGGTTGTGAGGCACCATGTGGTTGCTGGGAATTGAACTCAGGTCCTCTGGAAGAGCAGGCAGTGCTCTTAACTGCTGAGCCATCTCTCCAGCCCTTCCTCAATCATTTTACATCTTGGGTTTTTTTTTTCTTTCTTTTTTCTATTTTTAATTAAGGAAAGATTTCCCACCTGGCTAGACTGATCAGCAATCAGATCTCTGGAACCTTCTCATCTCTTTCCCTAATATGCCAGTGCTGGGGTTATAGATACAAGCCGGCATGCCCACACTTTCACATGGAGGCTGAGGTTCCAACTTAGGTCCTCATGCTTATCCAGTAAACACCTCCCCACTCACTATACCAGCTCCCAAGCTCCAGAAGCCACATTTCAACAAGATGCTCAGGTCATGTCTGTACTCATAATTTTTGCCTTCTCAGGAGGCTGGGTATGCCTAAGGGGCTGCAGGGCATACAGTTAGAAGTGTGGCTGGTCACTGGTGGAGACTCCTGAGCACTGTCTGCTCTGCAGTCCCTCCCTAATACCCTGTGGTGGCAGTTTGAAAGAAAATGGGCCCCAAAGGGGGTGGCACTATTGGGAGGTGTGGTTTTGTTGGTGCAGGTGTGGCTTTGGTGGAGGAAGTGTGTCACTGTGGAGGTGGGCTTTGAGGTCTCTGGCTTAAGCTTCACTCCGTGTCTCAGTCCACTTCCTGTTGCCTGCAAGGGCTCTGTGGGTACCTCTCCAGTACCACATCTGCCTGCATGCTGCCATGCTTGCTACCATGATGATAATGGACTGAACCTCTGAACTATAAGTGAGCCGCACCAATTAAATGTTTTCTTTTTAAGAGTCGCCGTGGTCATGGTGTCTCTTCACAGCAATAGTAAACCCCAACTAAGACACACCCCTACTGCGGAAAGTGGGTCCCCATCCCAGCCAGTCCAGTCGTCTCAACTCTTCCCCTTCCTCATCCAAGTACCTGGTGACTGTGAACTTGATCTTGTCAGCCACGGCGAGGATCCTTTCCAGGTTCTGAGAGCCAAAGGTGCAGGGCTTGCGGAACGGGATCCCGGGTGGCAGACCCTCGATGATTACCGAGCCTGGATTGCTTTTGATTCGTTTGTAGGGTACCTGCACTGGGTATTTGATGCCCAAAGCTTCTCCTGGATACAAGAAGGACAGTTGTGCCAATTAGGAGGAAGCAGGGGAACAGGGTGTGTGGTCTAAGTATGGGAGTGTCTCTCCCAGGGGTACAGGGCCCTTTGCAGAAGACTCTAGACCCGTGATTCTCAACCTTCCCGACGCTGCGACCCTTTAATCCAGTTCCTCATGTTGTGGTGACCCCAACCATACAATTATTTCACTGCTACTTGTGGTGGATTAAAAAAAATGGCCCCCAAAGGGAGTGTCACTATCAGAAGGTGTGGCCTTGTTGGAGGAAAGGTGTCACTGTGGGAGCAGGCTTTGAGGTCTCTTTCTCAAGTTTCGCTCAGTGTGACAGTCAGTCGGCTCCCTATCTCCTGAGTCAAGATGTAGCCCTCTCAGCTCCAGCCTCACATCTGCCCGCATGCTGCCATGCTCCCCTCCATGATCATAACGGACGAATCCTCTGAAACCGGAAGCGAGCCACCCTCAATTAAATGTTTTCTTGATAAGAGTTGCCGTGGTCATGGGGTCTCTTCACAGCAATAGGAAACTCTAACTAAAACACGACATCGTAATTTTGCTACTGTTATGAACTGGAGTGTAAATATCTGACATGCAGGAGATCTGATACAAAATTCTCAAAGGGGTTGTGGCCCACAGGTTGAGAACCGCTGCTGGAGGAGGTGTACATGGATAGCACTGGAGATTAATTATCTGTGTGGTGCAGGGAGTTTCCAGTGTGAATCTAGGCTGGGTAGGCCTCGAGGGCAGAGCAGGAAGGTGTGGGTTCAGGTGCTGGCCAGAGCAGGGCTTAATAGTTCTCAGATTCTAGGCTGCACTGAGCACCTGCCTCCAGGACGGGAGCCCTGAAACATCTGCTTTCCCCCAGACTGTGGTACTCAAGAGTCAGAGTCCGGACCCATACGGAATGAATGGGCAGGCTCCACCCAGCAGTGAGGCAGGGAGACAAAGCCAGACAGGGTGCTATCCGGAGACCAGGAATACCAGATCTGCTGTGTACCTACCTACCTACCTTCCTTCCTTCCTTCCTTCCTTCCTTCCTCCCTCCCTCCCTCCCTCCCTCCCNCTCCCTCCCTCCCTTCCTTTCTTTCCCATAGTTTCTTTTGAGACAGAGTCTTATTAAGTAGCCTTAGCTGACCTGGGACTCCTTATGGTGACCAAGATAGCCTCAAACAGAGGTCCATCAGTTTCTGCCTTCCAAGGGCAAGGATTAAAGGCCTGATCTACTGATAGAGTTCTAGGACAGTCAAAGCTGTTACACAGAGAAACCCTGTCTCAAAAAAAAAAAAACCAAACCCAAACCAAACAAACAAAAGAGCCATCTCTCCATACCCACCATCTCTTTTTAAAGTTTTTTTTTGGTCTGTCTGTTTTGAGACAGGGTCTCAAATAACTCAGGCTGACTTCAACAGCAATGTAGCTGGGGATGACCTTGAACTTCTGATCCTCCTGCCTCTACCTCCTGAGTGCTTTCCATCACACCAGATCATGTGGTGTCATGGATTGAACCTAGCCTACCAACTGAGCCACACCCCAGTCTCTATTAAAAAAACTTAAATACATTTTATTTACTTATGCGTGTACGTATGCGTGAGCACCTGTGTGCTCATCCCATGGCACACACGGTGGAGGCAAGAGGGCAGCTTGTAGTTATCGGTTCTCTCCCTTCAATATGTGGGTTCCAGGAACCAAGCTCCGGTTGCAGACTTGGCAGCCAACACCTTTGCCCTGGAAGCCAGCTCACCAGTGAGCACTGGCACCCCACTCTCTCTGTCTCTCAATAAAACCCGTATCCTGTAGTTCCTGCTGATGTGAAACACACAGCAATCCTTCTGCTTCCACTTCCCAAGTGATGAGATTGCAGGTGTACGCCTCCCACACATCCTACAACATGTCTGGTTTCTGTGACACCATGTCCCCAGTGCTTGGCAAGGAGTGGATGCTCGAGAAACAGATAAGAGCTGGTCAGACAACTCAGTGTGCACAGGGGGCTGCCCCCAGACCTGGAAGACTGAGTTTGATTCCCACGGCCCCACATGGTCGAATGAAACAACCAATTCCTGTGAGTCTGATTACCATGTTTGTCCTGGGGTACGTGCACACCCACATACCCGTACACTCACTCACTCACTCACTCAATCAATCTTTTTTTTGGGGGGGGGGTTGAGACAGGGTTTCTTTGCAGTTTTGGAACCTGTCCTGGAACTAGCTCTTGTAGACCAATCAATCAATTTTTTTTTTTTTTAAAAAGGGAGAAGAAATACCCAAACCATAGACCAACCTCTTTGCCAAATGTGAAGTTGGCTACAGGCAGGAAGCTGCCCACTTCTCCTTCTACCTGACCCCTGCCTGTAACTTACCATATTTCTTGTTAAACAGGTCTTGGACTTGTTCCCTAAGCGTGTTGGCGATGTCGATCCGCGACAGTCTGGTGTCGTAATTTTCTGCAAAGTGAGTAAAATTACAGACAGAGGTTGGTACATTAAAAGGCACTTGGTGACTTTTACAGGAACATGATTTCCTAATTACAGCGAACTCCTTCTCTGGCAATTAGCAGGTCTTTGGAGTGGGCTCCTCAGAGTCCTTCAGAACCAGTCTCCACAAGACTGTGTGCGTTTTTGTTTTTTTTTTTTCCAAAGGACTCACACTGTTGCCACAACAGCCATGACATTAAGTTAATTGTTGACATTTGAAAACCAACAAACTAATAAATAAGCCTGGAAGTCTGTGTCCTCAGCTGGGTGGGAGCTGGAGAAAGGGCTTCAAAAAGCTCACGGGAGGCAGAGGACTAGAACAGGAGTATCCCAGGGCTGTTTACTATTTGGCTGCACAGAGGATGGAGCCCAGTGTCTTGCAGAAAATACAGAAATGCTCTCCCACTGAGTCATGCTATTAGCCCCTCACTGGGGGATTCTAGGCAGGGGCTCTACCACTGAGCCACACCCCAGCCCTCACTGGGG
>LOEQ01001256.1:53688-66121 GCA_001685075.1 Bramus lutescens
TGGGTGAAGGAGGGTGGGCACAGCTGGGCAGGGGTGGGGCTGGGCAAAGGTGGGTGGGCACAGCTGAGCAAGGGCTGTAAGCAGTGTGGAGTTTGATTGGTCTTGGTGGAGTATGCCTGGGTGGGGCACAGATACACGCAGCTGTGTAGAAGTGGGCGGGGCTAGCCTGGGAAGGGTGAGGGCAGTGCTGACGTGGTTGCTGGGCAGGGCTAGGCTGAGGTGGGCAAGGCAGGGGTGAGCTGGGAAGGGCACAGCCAGACGGGAGTAGGCTGAGTTGGGTGGGGTGTGGCAGATCTGGGGTGAGGCAGGTAGGGCTAAATTGGTGGGCGGAGCTAAAGCAGTTAAGGCGGGGTTGAGACTGGCCGAGCAGGTGGGGCTAGGTTTGGAGTATGGCTGAGTGAGGCTGGGTGAAGGTGTATGTGGTTACGCTGGGAGGGCCCGGCAGGGCTGGCCTAGATATGGTGGGACTGGACTAAGGAGGTTAGGCTGGGTCAGACACCACTGGGCAGGGCTAGACAGGAAGGAGTGCAGTCCGATCGAGCTGGGTGGAGTGAGGCTGGATTGATGGGCGGGGCCGGGCTGAGGTGGGCGGGGATGATCTGGAAGGAACTAAACTAGACAGGGCAGGTGTAGGTAGGCTGGTCTCCCGCCCGCCCCTCTCCGGAATGGAATGAGGAAGGATCTTACTATAAAGAACATCAAACACTTCCTCTACCATCTTCTGCAGCAGGTACACATCCGAGCACTGCTCCAGCGAGGACCGCGGGATGCTCCGGCCACCACCCTCGCAGCGCTGCACCTTTTTAGGGTGTCCTGCTTCTGGATCTTTCCATAGGGGTCCCCCTGTGGGACGAGAGCACACGAACCATAAACTGCTATTGAGCCCCCAGAATCGGAGGCACCAGTGAGTGAATGAATGAATGAATGAATGAACGTGAGGACCCTCCTGAGAGCCAGCAAAGACTGCAAGTCTCAATCTGGACACACACTTGCTGGTTGACTTCAGGGTTGTCCTCTCCCTCTCTGAGCTCAGTTTGCGATCGCTCGAAAAAGCCCATCAAGTCCGACTCAGAACTGAAACGCCATGAACATCTGCTTCACACACCCCATTCTATATTCATACGAACCCACGCTCTTGCTACCCACCTAAGCCCTAGTTTTCTGCTCCGCTCACATGGAAAACAATGGAGATTTGGCAATGGTTAGTTTTAAATGACAATTTGCCACAACCTGAGAAGGATGTCTCCAATGAATCATCTAGTTCCGTGGTTCTCAATCTATGAGCCATGACCCCTTTGGGAGAGGAGGAGTCAAACGACCCTTTCACAGGGGATGTCTGAGACCACGGGAAAACACAGCAATTCATAGCGGTAGCAAAAGTACAGGTATGAAATAGCAACGAAAATAATTTTAGGGTTGGGGGACCACCACAACATGAGGGTTGCAGCATTAGGAAGTTGAAAATCACTGATCTAGATCAACTGGCCTATGGGTATAGATATTAAGTAGGGAATCATCTTGACTGTTAATTGACCCCGTCCATCAAGGGCTGCACCATTCTCTAGGCAATAGAAAACAGGAGAAAGTTCCATGAGCACAAACAAGCTCCCTGCTCTTGACTGTGGATGTGATGGAACTAATTGCTCGAGTTCCTGCCTCTGAAATAAGACTGCAACCTGGAATTGTTAGCCAAATAAACCCTTTCCCCTCAGCTGTATTTTTTTTTTTTTGGTCAGGGGGGATGTTAGGGGATCTTTATGAAATATTCTTTTAGTTTTGGGGGATAGTCTCTCTACGTGGATGAGGGTGACCTTGAATTCACAGAGATCTGCCTGTCTCTGCCTCCCAAGTACTGGGATGAAAGTCGGGCCTGAAGGGACAACCAAACAGGATGAACATGGTCTTCTGGTCCTTTCCAGCTTGGAGCTGGCTCTCCTTGGAAACCATCCAAGCTTGAAATAAAGTATCCCGATTCTGAGTGCTCATTCTGGCTGTGGAAAATAAGGCACACTGTCCCTAAGAAGCTGGGAGGGGCTACAGGACCCAGCCACACCTACTACATGAATCCAGCTCCCCCCAGCCTTAGNCAGGCTTGGAGAGCAGAGTAGGCGGAGTCTCAGGCTCCTAGGGAAAGAGCTAGAGGCTCTAGCTATATACCCCACTAATGATGCATGAGTGCTGGATGAGTCTGGGAGGGCTAATCGTAGGTCTAAGGCCAGGAGACCAGGAAAATTACTAACAAAACCATCGACAGCTGGTACCTGTGTGTCCACAGAGACCCCTGGCGGTCCCTGCTCTGGATCTATCTCTTTGACTTCGAAGGGGTGCAGGAGAAAGAGCAAAGGGTCTGAGAAGTGGAAGTCCTGGCCTTGAACCACGCACCTTAATGACGGCTATTCTTGGTTGTTGTGGTGACCCCATAGGCTCTTAGATTTAAATATCTGGTCACTAGGGAGTGGCACTATTTTAAAGGACTAGGAGATGTGGCTTTGCTGGAGGAAACCTGTCACTGGGGATGAGATCTGAGGTTTCAAAAGCCCATGTCTGAGTCTAGACTCTATTCCTGCTGCATGTGGACCTGGATGTAGAATTCTCAGCTACCTCTGCAGCACCATGTCTGCTTGTCTGCCATCCGTGCCTCAGTTTCTCATGGGCACACCATGGGTGACATTTTTATGACCCCCTGGGAAAAAGATTTCAGGTCAATGGCCCAGCATGAGGTGTTGTTTCGGTTGGGTGTTGCTGGGGATGGAATACTAGGCAAAGCACTCTACTGCTGAACCACCCTCCTGGGGGATTCTAGGCTGGCATTCTACCTCTGAGGCCCACCCGACCAGGAGCCATCCATCGTCCACAGCCCATGCATACTGAGCGCTTCTTACCCCAAACAAACAACAAAAACAATGTTGCCCCACAAGGCAGAGGTCAGGATAAGAGACCGTGTTAGGGTCATACACTCAAACATGCTAAATATCTTACTTAGCTGGACAATGGCTGGTCTCTATCCTCAAATATACTAAGTCAAGAGGTAGAACTGGGGCTGGGAATGTGGCTCATTTGGCAAAATGCTCACCTAACATTCACGAAACCCTGAGTTCCACATCAACACCCAATAGACCAGAAGGAATGGTGAGTACCTTCTGTTCCTGAGCAGGTAGAGGCCAGAGAACCAGGAATTCAAGGCCAGCCTGGGCTCCAGGAGAACTTGTTTTAAGACAACAGAGGGTCGGCAAGATGGCTCAGCAGGTAAAGAAGCTTGTGGCTAAGCCTGAAGATCTGAGTTCAATTCCTGGGACTAACTCTACCAATTCTTCTGATGTCTATATACAGCACGCACATGCCCGCATACTTGCACACACTATAAATAGAACAGCCGGGCAGTGGTGGTACACATCTTTAATCCCAGCACTCGGGAGGCAGAGGCAGGCGGATCTCTGTGAGTTCAAAGCCAGCCTGGTCTACAGAGCTAGTTCCAGGACAGCTAGAGCTCTCAAACAGAGAAACCCTGTCTTGAAAAACAAAATGAAACAAACAAAAAAAGAAAAACCCAGGTAGATGGATAGCTGAGAGTATAGCTCAGTAGCGCACTCTTGTTTAAATAGGCACGAAGGTCTAGGTTTGATCCTCAGCACTATTAAAGAATAGAGTAGAGTCAGGTGACTGCACTGGGCCTCAGTGTCTCCTCTAAAAAATGCACACATGGATGTGGCTAGCGGTAGGGTTCAATGACAGGAGTCGCTGAATGGTTCTAACAGACTTCATTTGGAACAAACTTGTGTCTACTTCATCCCTCCAACAGGCTCTGTGGACTGGACAAACCAGGGGACCCAGGGACGGGACAGGACCCTTGTCCTTTAGAAAGAGCAGGGCATGGAGAATGTGGGGTACTCACGGCAGAACCTGAGGAAGTCTGACTGCAGCTCCTTCCGCGTGTTCAAAAACATCCTTCCCTTCTCGGTACCCACCACGAAGACGCTCTCATTGTGCACAGCCACGCAGGCCACCTCCGTGTTCAGCTTGGAGAGCGCTGAGCACTGTGGGATGGGGGAAGGCATATGAGCAAAATCAAGGCTAGCCTGGAACCTAGCACGGCAGTGTATGTCTGTAATCCAGCACTCAGGAGACTGAAACAGAATGATGAAGAGTCTGAGGCTAGCCCGAGCTACAGAGATGGGGCTATCGAGGAGAGATGAGCCCTCCAGCCCACATGGTCCCTTTGTACTGGGATACAAGGTAGTGACAGCCCTCTCTAAACAGTAAAAAGACAGGCACCAAGCAGCCTGGAGAACGTGGCAGTAGAATTTCAATATACTGGTTATAGGAAAAGGATCTATCTCTATAAGCAGGGTTGTCAAGATGGGTCAGTGGGTAAATTTCTTGTCTTCCAAGCACAGAGACCTGAGTTCGATTCCCAGGACTCCTGTGAAAAGAGCTGGAAGGAGGCTGGGCGGGGGAGGGTGTAAGTGGGTAAAGCCTGCGGCGGAGAGTGAACCTGGAGACTGAGGCAGGAGGATTGCCATGAGTATGAAGTCAGCCTGGGCTACATGGGAGGCCAGCCTGGGCTACATGGTAAGTTCCAGGTCATCCTGAACTATAGAGTGAGATTCTGTTTCAAAAAAAATAAGCCAAGAACTAAGATAAACTAAAATAAAAACAAGGTGAATGGTACCTGAAGGATGAAATTCAAGGTTGAGTTGAGGCCTCTACATGCATGCATACAGTACATTAACCCACATACACAACACGCACACATACAACATGTGCACACCCACCCACACAGAATTCTAGGTGGCTACATCACGCTGGCTTATTTCTGTGGCCCCAAGTTATAACCAAGAATACAGTATGAAAATACTAGAAAGCAAAAGCCCGTGGCACACAGTTGGCACTTAATAAATGCTGGTCTTTGTGCCAACTAGCACTTGAAGAAGTTCTGCTGCGGATTAATCCTGTTGTACATTGTGTAAATAAGTTGCTCTCATTAGCTTAATGAAGAGCCAACTGGCCAATAGCTAGACAGGAAGAGATTAGTGCAAGAGCCAGACTGAGAGAATGCTGGGAAGAAGGGCAGAGTCACCAGCCAGACACAGAGTAAGCAGGAGATGAACATGCCATGTTGAAAAAAGGTACTACCATGTAGTAGAGCACAGATAAGAATTATGGGTTAATTTAAGTTGAAAAAGCTAGTTAATAACAAGCCTGAGTATCAGCTAAGCATTTTTTATAATTAATAATAAGTCTCTGTGTGGTTATTTGGGAGCTGGCTGGCAGGACAGAGCTGACCAGTGGGTCAGAAGACCCCACCTACAAAGATCTGTTTCAACCTCTCTGGGCCACAATCTCACCTCTTAGCCAAGCAGGAGTCCCTGGGGAGGGCTGAGTTCAGGGACAGCCTACAGTGTGAGAGACCGACTCAGGACAACAAAATGCAAATAGCCACCTGTGGCTGGTGGCGCTGTCCATCAGGGCACAGGTCAGTCATACCTACCATCACCGACAGGTCAGTGAGGTTCAGGACACATGTGATGGCCGCTGTAGAGAAAGAGCTAGCACCCAGCTTGCTTCTGAGGGTGTCTCCCACCTCAGGCCTCAATAAGACCTTGAACAGCCCACAACAAGAACTACCTTGAAAGGAGCCCCACGCCCCATGCTGAGGAGACCAGTGACTGTACTTGATCACTCTGTGTGACCTCAGCAAGGTGCTGCCTTCTGAGCTTCCACGTCATATAAAATACTAATTGATGCCAGGCAGATCTACCTTTTATTTTCACTTGCTTTGTGTGTGTGGTACTGGGATTCGAACCTAGAAGAGCCCACTCCACAGCGTTTAAACTTGCTTTATCAGTGAGCTCAGTTTTCTTTTAGAGTTTCAATCTGTAGCCCAGAGCGGTCTCAAAAATCAAGATCTTCCTATTGCAACCTCTGACTGTGGGATTCCAGGCATGTCTATGTATGAACATCCATACGTACATAGATCCATACATACATATCTTGGTGTCTATACACAAGTTTGCATGAGTGTGTGGCAGCCAGAAGAAAACCTTAGCTGTTGTTCCTCAGACACTCACCATAGAGTCTAAGGCGGACACCAGGCTGTTGATGAGCTCGTCCTTGCGGGCGAAGGTGGAGTTCCAGCGCTCAGACCCACAGCCGTTGGTGGGGATGTCACAGTGCTTCCCCAGCAAGGCCATGGTCACCTAGAGGAAAGAGTGAGGACAGAGTGGGTACTGGGCACAGGGTACAACTGGGTAGACACACCTGGCTCCCAAAGTCACCTGGAATTCACAAGTGGGACAGACTGCCAAATGGCCTTCCTTCCCATCATTCAAGGGCCTCAAAGGTTTAACAGGGATTTGAGCCTTCATAGGCCAGAAGCTAGTGCAGAAACCTGCAGAGATCTAAGAGACTAATGTATTACCTACTTCCTCCCATCTGAAACATTTTCAGAGTTTAAACATTCCCTCCTAGTGGGAGGTTCTTGAAACTCAAGAACAAAGCAATTTACATAACTCAGGAAGCTCAGGAAACTCCCAAGGCTCAGGAAGCTTACAAGACCCAGGAAACTTAGCTGCTTACAAAGTACTCAGGAGGTTATAAGATCAGGCCCCTCCCAAAGTTTATAAAGGCAGAGAGCAATTCTGTGTGAGGGGATGGAGCGAGGGATACAGGACGCTTCTGCTGAGCTGTCTGTAGCCCATGCAGAATTCCAGAGAGGCAACTTTTTGTGAGTGGCATCAACCATGCTGAGGAGGGCTTTCCAGTGATGCAGCTGCTTTTGACTCACCCCCATTACAGCAAGAAACCCTTCACCCATTGTGGTGGTTTGAACAAGAATGGCTCCCATTGGCTCGTATGTCTGAATGCTTTATCCCCAACTGGAGAACTGTTCCAGAAGGATTAGAAAGATTAGGAGGTGTGGTATTGGTGGAGTGGGTGTGGCCTTACCACAGGAAGGGTATCACTAGGGGTGGGCTTTGATGTTTCAAAAGTTCTCTCTCTGCCTGCTGCCTGTGGATCAGGATATAAAGCTCTCAGCTACCGGTTTAAAGCCATGCCTGTCTGCTTCCTGCCATAAGGGCCATGAACTAACTAAGCCTCTAAAACTGTAAGCAAGCCCTCAATGGCATGCTTTTCCCCTATAAGTCATCTTATAGGATGTGTCTCCTCACAACAATAACAAGGACATCTACACTTCTGTAAGTAAGCACTCCCTCCCTCCTTTCTTCCCTCCCTCCCTCCCTCCATCACCAAGCTAGCCTGGGATGGAATTCTTTCCTCAGTCTGTTGCCAGTGCCCTCCGGGGGCAGATGTTTGGTCATGTCTCTCCATGAAAAGACACACAATCGCAACACAGTTGAGGGTTGTGCTCCAAGGAACAGTCCCCAGGGTATTCAATCCGTAACCAAAGGCGAGCCAATGAGCACTCTAGTCTGCCGGATGGGTCCTAATTGCCAGTGTTTTTCATGTAGAAACTAGTCACAGCCCTCTCCTGCTCGCACACCCTCCATGGCGCCCTCCCACTCACGCGTCTTGAACAGGGCTTCCTTACTTTGCAGCTTGGGCTGTTTGAGTTCTTGCTCTTGCTTTCTCCCACCTGTCAAGCACAGATTAGGATGACTGGCCGCCGTCCACATCCCTTAACTAACCCTGTCGGAAAGGCACCTGACAGGCTCATCCACGGCGAGGCTGGCATTGCCCTCTATGGTTCTGTACACACCTCTGGGCTTGGTCACCAGTGCCCAGATCAAGGCCACTGCCTTGAAGACAGTCTATTTCCTGAATGTGGGACATGGGCTTGAAGTAGGTGTGGACAGCCACAGCAGAGCACAGGTCACTTCCTTAACTAGGGATTCCCCAGGAAAGGACTTTGTCCCAACTTACTGGGGCTTCACATAGCTCTTTCTTTGCCTCTTTGCCTCGCTCAACCCTAAATCCGAAGACATGGTTGCTGCTGATTGCTGGCTTGATCCTGTTCTTCCAGAGCTGTCCCTAGGGANCCCACAGGCCGCCTCTGAGCTCACGGGCCTCTCACTAACCCAAGCAAAAGGAGGCAAGGGACAGGAGCAGGGGTAGGACACTCTAAGCTTGTTCCCCAGAGCCCTCCTCTAAGGACCCTGGCTGGGAGTGTCACCATGGATAGCTCTGTAGATTCCACACCCTGTTGGCCACCTGTCTGCCACCTGTCAACAGAGATTCTAGACTCTCACTGGGTGGGGTAGGGAAAGCTGGGAGGCAGGGCTCTCCAGACCCACAGCTTAAAAGGGCACCAAGCCTAGGCTATCTACTGCCGCGACCACTGACTCCCAGACTATAAACTCTACAAGGGCCAAAAAAACTGTGTCTGCCCACCGTGGCTGACCCTCAGGGCCCAATTCACTGTCTGATGTATTCAACAGACCAGGCTCTGAATCCCAGACACCCACCAGGTCAAACCTGGCTGCAGTGTGGTGGGAACCTCGAAATACCAGGTGTCATACATGGGTAAGAAAAAGCAACTGAAACATCAGATCATTAAAACAGAACAGAGAACAGAACACAGCTCTGGACCCAGGACTGGCTCAGGCTACAAGAAAAAAAAAAAAAACTGGTTTTAAGGCCAATGAAATGAAATGGCTCAGAGAGGAAAGGTACTTGCTAAGGACCTGAGTAGACCCCCTGGGGGTCACACAGTAGAAGGAGGGTATGGGGTATGGGGTCTACTGTATAACTGTCCCTAGCCAAGAGGTCTGCCTGCCAGGGAGCCTGAGGCTTCCTGTACAGCCAAGCCCTACAGCCTCAGCTGCCAGCTACTCCTTTGAGCCCTTGGGCCATTCCCAGAAAAACTGTCTCCAGCAGCCTGGCTGCCCAGACCTAAATCAGATCAGCGCCAGGCAAGCAGCAGTAGCTGGCACACTCTTGACCTCCAGTCTGCTCCAGACTGCCCTGACTCCTTCTGGCCAAGGTCCTAATCTACTTAGAACCAGGGACTACAAGCCAGAGGATTAAGGAGATGGAAGGGAGTTGGGCTGTGGGCTATCCTGCATCCTGGCCCTAGCTGGACTTGACCCTCTGTCTCCAAGAGTCCAGCGGAGGCACTTGGGAAGTTGCCTGTGCGATGTAGGAGCCAAGAAAAGCCCCAGGCCCAGGTATACTAGGAGCACCTAAGCGTAAGTGTATTTATTAGTAAAAGCAGGGCCAAATGAAAGGAGAAAACAGGGCTGCCAAGATGGCTCGGTGTGGGTAAAGGCACCTGCCACCAACCCGCCAGGTTTCATCCCCTGGATTTGCATGGTGGAAAGAGACAGCCGGTTCCTCTGAGCTGTCCTCTGACCTCCACATGCATAAATCATAGCATGTGCATGCGTGCAGGTACATACACAATACTAAGCAATCAATAAATAAGGCAGGTGAAGCAAAAAAATTGATTTTTAATTAGTGTTAAGGGATGGAAAACAGGGAAGTCCCAGGGGAGGGGAGAGGACCAGCAGAAGAGAGGCCTCAGGCCAAGGCAATTAGAGCAGGACAGCAGAACAGATGCGAAAGCCAGGTTTGGTGGCTTATGCCTGTAATCCTAGCCCTTAGGACACTGAGGCAGGAGGATGGTGAGTTCCAGGTTACCCCGGTTACATGGTGAGACTGTAGGACAGAAAAGATGGTGCCACCGTTGGTATATGTGCTTGCCGCCAAGCCCAAAAACCCGAGATGACTCTCCAAGACTCAAAATGGTAGCAAGTTTAAAAAAAAAAATCCAACACTCTCTCGCAGTAGCTGTTTCTACAGTGCCTGCCTGGACGATGAGAGTGTTGGATTTTTTTTTCTTTAAACTTTTTTGTATTATGTGTGTGCGTACACGTATGCACTCACTCATGCTTGCAGTGTCCCTGCATGTGTGTGGAGGTCGGAGACAACATGATGGCAGCACTTGCTACCATTTTAGGACACTGAGGCAAGGAGGATGCTGTCTCTTCGTTCACTCCTCCCTCAGACACACGCTTGATGGCCCAGCAAGCCCACAGCTCAACCTTGCCCTCACAACTCCGTCTTCACTTTTATTTTACTTTGTTTTTTTGAAACAGGTTTCTCTGTGTATCATTGCCTGCCCTGGAACTCACTCTGTAGACCAGGCTGGCCTTGAACTCATAGAGATCCATCTGCCCCTGCCTCCAGGATTAAAGGCATGTGCCACCACCACCAGGTTGGGATTTTTTTTTTTAATTAAAAGAAAAAGTTGGAGGCCGCTACAGAAAACCACAACTGGTCAAAATGCAGAGAGAACTGATCCTGGGATGCCCAGCCCCAAGAGAAATAACTGCAACATAGTTCCTGTGCTCAGGAAACAGGGCGAAAGAGGGGACAGAGATGGTAAGAGCCAGAGGACCATGAGGTTTTCTGGGAGATCATGTCTCCTAGAATTGACAGGGAAGTAACACCCATCATACCAGAATAATCTGCTGTCTAAACAAGACCCAAACAATGACCACGCCAATAGACATGCAATCTTTTTGTGTGGTTGGTTTTTTGTTTTGTTTTGTTTTGTTTTTTCGAGACAGGGTTTCTGTGTAGCTTTGGGGCCTGTCCTGGAACTTGCTCTGCAGACCAGGCTGGCCTCGAACTCATAGAGATCTGCCTGCCTCTGTCTTCCGAGTGCTGGAGTCAAAGGCATGTGTTACCACTGCCTGTCCAACATGCTATCTTGAAAGAGAAAAGTCTCAAAAAAAAAGAAAGAAAAAAAAAGAGGAAAGTCTCTCCAACCCCCAAACCTAGATAAAGAAGTAGAGGAGGGAATTAATGACTGTTGAGAGAGGGAGAATTAGTCTTTCCTGAGGATGAGCTCCCAAGTTGGTCATCCAATACTAAGTGGTCAGCCCTGAAATCACAGACATACAAACAATGCTAAATGGACTTAGCAGGTTTTGAGCATGTATTTAATGTTTATATTAACAATAACAATCAAAGAAAAAGTAGCCATGAATCTGAGAGAGCGTGAAGGGGGCAATGAAGCGAGAGGGGTTGGTGGAAGGAAAGGGGGAAAATTATGTTTAATTAAAATTTAAAAATAAAGCTGGGCCATGGTGGTGCACGCCTTTAATCCCAGCACTCGGGAGGCAGAGGCAGGCAGATCTCTGTGGAGGCTAGCCTGGTCTACAGAGTGAGTGAGCTCCAGGACAGGCTCCAAAGCTACATAGAGAAACTCTGTCTCGAAAACAAAGCAAAACAAAACAAAAAATTAAAAAATAATAAAAGTTGCAACTTGGAAGCAGTTTGTGGCAGTACAAACCTGCACCTGGAACCACAGCACTCAGGAGGTAAGACAGGAAGATTACCAGGAGTTAAAGGTCATCCTTATGTCGGTATCAAAATTCAAAAAGGTAGAAACATGGCTCAATAGGTAGAGTGTTTCCTAACATGCATGAAGATCTGGGTTCGATCGATCCCAAGCTTATATGGTAGAGCACGCTTGTAATCCTAGCACCTGAGAGGTGAAGACAGCAGGATCAGAAATTCGTGGTCACCCTTGGCCACACAGCAACTTGCAGTGCTGGGGAGATAGAAGGCTCTGTGAGTAACGACACCTAACTACTGTAGTAATAACTACTGTAGAGTTCAACTCCCCCAGCACCTATGTTAAAAAGCTGAGCATTAGAAGATCAAGACAATCTCCGTGCATTTTAGACCAGCCTGGTCTAAAGAGCTAGTTCCAGGACAGCCAGGACTACACTGAGAAACCCTATCTGGGAGAAAGTGTGTGTGTGTGGGGGGGGGTGTCAAGACAGAGGGAGCCCAAGCGCTAGCTGTTTAGCGTGCCTAGCCAAAATGGTCAGCTTCTGGTCTCAAGGAGAGTAATGGAAGACACTTGATGCCCTATTGGGCTTCTGTAAAACACAGCCCGGGAGAGACCTTGGTGGGTGAGGAATGTGGGCGGGAAACAGTATGCCATGCAAAGAGAGCTTGGGTAGAGTTTATTTAGAGGGTAGGGGGGAAGAGAGAGACAGAGAGAGAGAAGGAGAGGAGAGAAAAGGGCCACAGATACCCCTAGACTGAGTTTGCCTTGGTGGTTAGAGTGATTGGGAGTGGGCGGAGCTTCTCTTAAAGGGACCTTTGCACCTGCATAGGCCCCTGGGCTGCCTAGGGTACTGCCTGGGTTCTTTCAGCCAGGTGATAGGGCAGGCCAGGCCAGCATAATCTTAAAAGCTTCTGCATGTGTACGTATGCCTGACCTAGTGCAATGCCCGCAAGTGCCCATGTACACACACACACCACAAATAAATAAAAATGATGTAAAAAAAAAACTTCAATTAAAATGTAAATATAGCCGGGCAGTGGTGGTGCATGCCTTTAATCCCAGCACTTGGTAGGCAGAAGCAGGCATATCTTTGTTACTTCAAGACCAGCCTGGTCTATAAGAGCTAGTTCCAGGACAGGCTCCAAAGCTACAGAGAAACCCTGTCTCAAA
>LOEQ01001256.1:143602-154161 GCA_001685075.1 Bramus lutescens
AGCCAGCTTGTCTCCAGGGACCCTGTCTCTAGCTCCTCAGCCATGGGGTTAGACATGCACCATGCCCGTTTCTAAGGAGAGTGCTAGGGATCCAAACTCAAACTCTCTGTTGATTGTCCTCATTGTGGGCCCCTAACTAGGGGGTCCTACATACGTGTCCTGCTGAGTCTTGCCCCCAATGTCCCTAGGCCCCCAATATGGGTTTCTAGGTAAGTTATCTACTGCTGAGCCAAACCCCCAGCCCTTGGTTTTGACTTAGTCTTTTTTCTATTTACGTATTTATTTTTATGTGTGTAAGTCTATCGCCTGCATGTACATATAATACCATGTATGTGCAGTGCCCTTGGAGGCTAGAAGGTATCAGACGCCCTGGAATTGGAGTTACAGATGGTTGTGAGCCACCATGTGAGTGCTAGGAGCAGAATTCAGGTCCTCTGCAATAACAGCAAGTTATCTTAACCACTGAGTCATCTCTGTGGTGCCAGATTTTTGTATGTTTTTGTTTTTTGAGAAAGGGTTTCTCTTTACAGCCCTGGCCATCCTGAAAATCACTCTATAGAAGCAGGCTGGCCTCCAACTCACAGATATCCACCTGCCTCTGCCTCCCGAGTGCTGGGATTAAAGGTGTATACTGCTACCACCCAGCTAGTTTTGATTTTTTTCAAAAAAATATTTTAAAAAAAGTGTGCGTGTGTGTGTGTTCATGGGTGTACATGTAGGTCCCCATGGAGGTCAGAAGACTGCGCTACAACCCTTGGAGCTGGTGATAAGGAAGCTGTGAGCCATCTGGGAACTGAACCCCAGGTTCTCTGAAAGTGTAACGAGTGCTCTTAACCACTGAGCCATCTCTAAAGCCTCTGGGTTTGTCTTTTAAGATGGGTGGGGAAAATAGCATGGATACATGCCTGCAATCCTGATGCTTGCAGGCTGAGGCAGGAGAATTCTAAGTCCCAGGCCACTCTGGGCCATCTTGAAAAAACCCGAACCAAACCAAGTGTGTGTGGGGATAAGTTGGACCTTAGCACGGTTCACATTCTGGTTGCTCCAAATATCATCACAATTTAGTCTTCAGAGTAAAAAATCAAAACTGGATGCAACAGCCCTTCTGGATAAACTGGCTGTACACCGTTTGCCCTGTCCCCCTTCCTCCATGCCCACACCAGACTATTGGCAGTCCTGGGACCAGATTCTCTCCAGGGGATAACGGGGTGGTAATGTCTGGCAGGCTGGAACAGGGAGCAGATGTAGTAAGAGACCAGACAGACAGGCGGCAGACAGACCGGCTGACCAGGATCACCAAGGGTCTGCTAGCACCTGGCACCACCCTGGCTGGCTCCAGTTCCTTGAACTGCCAGCCCAGGAGCAGCGTGATGTGTGCATTTCCCTGCCTAAGCCTCTGTTGATGGGAGCAGGTGGAGGGGGCTCAGTTCTGGCAGCCCCCACACCCCACAAGCCCACCCATCTGTCCTCTGCAGGGGGACTGCTGCCCGTCAGATAAGGCAGACACAACCACCTGTCCTGTCCCTTTGTAACAAAAATACAATCATAACGGCTTCAGGCTGGCTAAGGATGTTGGTCTTTTCCCATTCTCCTTCATTCCTTCCTTTCTTCCTTCCTCTCTCTCTCCCTCCCCGCCTTCCTTCCTTCCTTCCTTCCTTCCTTTCTTCCTTCCTTCCTCCCTCCCTCCCNCTCCCTATCTTCCTTCTTGGGTCTCATTTATCCATTTATCCCAGGTTGCCCTCAAACCCAGAGCATAGCTGAGGTTGGCCCTGAACTCCTGACCTCCTGCTTCTACTTCCTAAGGCCTGGGATTACAGGTGTGTGCCACCACGTCCAATTTTTATCATTGTTTAAAAGACAGGGTCTTACTTGTCGTCCTGCCTGTCTTAGACCAGAATGGACAACACAGACAGACTAGCCTTGAATTTGCCATGTAGCCAAAGGTGACTGTAATGTCTATCCCCCAGCCTCTACCTCCCTATACCAGGATTACTAACATGTGCTACCATGCTGAGATTTGAACCCCAGGCCTCACACATGTTAAGTATGCATTCTACCGACTGAACTCCAGCTCCTTTTTACTGTTTTCCTGACAGGGTCTTGCTAAGAAGTGCAGACTGATTTGAACTTGGTGTGTAGCCCAGGCTAGCCCTGAATTTGCAATCGTCCTTCTCAGCCACCCTAGAAAGCTAGGGTGCCACCAAGCCCAGACCAATCTGGAACCCAGAAATGACCTATGTCTGGGCCTTCCAAGGTCCTTCAAGGACTTGGGAATTAGTCACGAATGCAGACCACTGGATCTCAGCTGCATTTAAACAAGCCCCACAGGAATGGACACTTGTTCCTGACGACCTGTAGTGACGACCATGGAGGAAGTCGAGGGCTGCCAAAGGGAAGTGGCTTCCAGAGGCCGGATGGGCCAGAGACATCGCAGACCCATGTGGCCGCTCCAGGAGTTCTATCTTTTTCCTTTCCAAGGGAACATCAGGAGACACAACAGAAAAGATGGCCAAGGGTGGCCTCCTGACTCCAGAGGTCTCTCCAGGCCTTAGTGGCAGGGCTAGGTGCCCCTGAATGGACCTAAGGCCGCTAGTCCCTTACTCAGCACAGTGTGTTTACTGATTAGGGACGATCCCGACTGTATCCGCACCATGTATACAGGTGGCAAAATGGAGAGGGTACGGGACGAACCAGAACCCAGCAATTACCATCTCTGGTGCCCATTCTTGTTAGCTGGTTACAGTATTGGGATAGTCTCCACTTTCTTGAGCTCTGGTCCCCTTCCCCCCCCTTCATGCAGCCCAAGCTAGCCTTAAACTCACTAGCTAGCTGAGGATGACTTTGAACTCAGCTCCTGAGTGCTAGGCAAGCACTCTGCCAACTGAGACACAGCCCCAGCAGGTGAGCTCTGGTTCTCTCATCTGTAAATTCTGTGATCCCAACTGCTCCTTCTAGCCAGGCCTGTGTCTATGACCCCAGGAGTCCGGCTCATATATTGTTAGGTAAAAGCCTAAAATGTCAGTGACCTCGTCTGTCCCGACTCTACCTTCAACCAACAGTGCGATGTTCCCCTGGATTCCTGGAACACAGCTATGCCCACTTCTAACACCAGATGTCCTAAGGCCGCCCCTCCTCTACTCTTCCAAAGAGGGGGCCTTTGACGCGGGGGCCTTTGACGCTTCCCCATTTTTCATTGAGTCACCCAGGCCTCTCCAAGGAAGTCTAGGATTGCTGCCTGAATGCCAAGATCATTTCTCATGGCAAGGACTGGGCCTACAGTGCCAAGTGAGCAGAGGAGGACAGCATCCGTTACCTCTAGGTCTCCTTTGGTGATGGATTCTTCTTCCACCCGGAACTGCAGGTCCTCCACCTTCCTGTAGGCAGCAAAAGAAGCAGAGGTGGGCTTTTGCAGCCAAGGATATAGCACACACACACACACACACACACACACACACGCACGCACATACATATGCACGTGCACACACACACACATGCATGCACGCACTCACATACACACATGCACACACGTGCATGCACAAAGACAAGTGGATGTGCATCAGGCCACTTCAGCTATGAAGACAGAAACAGCAGAAGATCTTGGGAACCAATCTTGAACTTCAGAAGACTCTGTCCCCATATAGCCAGGAACTACCTTGAATCCTGTAGTTGAGGAGGTATAGAACCTTCTGGAAGCCTATTGCACTAAATATAAGCCTCCTTCCTCTCAGGATGTCCATGGAAAATAGAGGACAATAATCTGAGCCAGCTGTGGTGGTGCACAGCACTGGGAGGTCAAGGCAGGAGGTTTGGGAATTAAGAGGCCAGCCTGAGTTACAAAGTGAGACCTTGCCTCAAAACACCAAATCAGGGCTGGGAGGTGGTGGCGCACACCTTTAATCCCAGCACTTGGGAGGCAGACGCAGGTGGATCTCCATGAGTTTGAGGTCAGCCTGATCTACAGAGCTAGTTCCAGAATAGGATCCAAAGCTACAGAGAAACCCAAATAAATAAATAAATAAATAAATAAACAAACAAACAAACAAACAAACAAATAAATTAAAACCAAAACCAACAAAGAACCCATGCAAACTCAGGACCGTGGCTCTTCAGTGGGCATACTATGCCATGTGGTCCTCTCTCAGCAAAGAGGATGAGGGAGGCC
Organism: Bramus lutescens; assembly: GCA_001685075.1. Taxonomy (NCBI): domain Eukaryota; kingdom Metazoa; phylum Chordata; class Mammalia; order Rodentia; family Cricetidae; genus Bramus; species Bramus lutescens. The sequence goes on from LOEQ01001256.1 coordinate 147,765, forward strand.
AGGAGACTTCTTATTCACTAACTCCACTCTCATCCTCAAAGTTGAGAGCTGAGGTCCCAGCATGCATTTCCTGGGCTTCCACTGATGTAGAAGTTCCCCAGGACCCCACTGCAGGAGTCAGGGGCTCCCTTCAGGGACACATATTCACCTGTACACATGCCAAACGAGCACAGAGCAGGACACAGCACTAGCTCATACCACCATTACAAACGGGGCTGGCTGACCGCTGAGGTACACCTATAAGGCAACAATACTGGGACCTGCATCTAGGCCCTTGGTGATCACAGCCCAATGCCTTATTTTGAATGAAAAAAAAATTGCTTGAGCTTGTTCATAGCTTATGTATCTGAGTGTAGGAAGCCACGGCTTGATGGTGTGTGTGTGCGCATTTATTTGTGCATGGATGCGTGTGTGTACATGCCCAGAGGCCAGAAGAGGGTATTGGGTGTCCTGTTCTGCCACTGCCTGCCTTAGTCCCTTGAGACAGGGTTTACTGAACCTGAAGCTAGACTGGCAGCCAGAAAGCCTTAAGGATCCTAGTGGCTCTGCCCATCCTTCCAACAGCGGGATTACAGGTATAAGCAGCCATGCCAGCTTTCCATGAGTGCTGGGGATTTGAACTCAGGTCTTCACGTTTGCAATGAAAGCGCTCTTCCCCGCTGAGCCATCCCCCTGGAACTCCATCAGGGGGACATTCTCTAGCACTCTCCTCTGTCTTTTAGTTATGCTGGGCTCTCAGTGTTGTTGTTTTGGTTTGTCTGAGACAAAGCCTCACTAAGTAGCCCCGCCTAGCCTGAAGCTTGCTAGTCAGGCTGGCCTTGACCTCACAGAGACCTGCCTGCCCCAGCCTCCCCAGTGCTGTTCAAAGGTGCCTGGCTCACCTTTCGAGGCAGTCTCTCCCTGAACCTGGTGGTACTAACTGGATAGACTGGCCAGGGGGGCTCCGGGGATCTGCAGGTCTTTGTATAGCTAATGCAGGGGTTAAAGATGTGTGTGACCATGCCTGTCTTATAGCTAGGGATCTGAATCCCGGCCTTTCTGTAGCAGGTGCTTTACCAACTGAGCCATCTCCCAGCCCCCGCCTCAGGATGCTTTAAAAGACTGTTGTGTTTTTTTTTTTTTCTGGCATGAGATGCATCACCATGGGAACCAGATGTGTGGGCCAGGCTACCATCTCACGCAGATATAAATAAACCCTCATTTCCCCCCAGTGAGACTGTAACTGCAGGACTTGGTGGAATGCCCAAAACAGATGCAAATGGGGGTGTCAAGACTGGGGATGGCTGCCAGCATGGGGGAAGGAAGGACCATACAGACAGAAATTGTCATCTTTTGGGAAGGAGGTGACAGGATCAGCCCTGTATCCCAGCAGGAGACCCAGGAAGAAGACAGGCCCTGTGTTTCTGGTTGGGGCAGATGGGGAAAACCTGTATCTTTCTATGGGTCTCTGGGTCTGCATTAGCGTGCTCGCATCCCTGATATTGGTTAAGGGCTTTTCTAGGGAACCAGGAGTTGGGGGAATTTCTGCTCCATCCTTGGGACAATCTCAAAAATTGATGTATGGGCCAACAAGATGGCTCAGTGAGTAAAGGTGCTTGCTGCAAAGCCTGGCGACCTGAGTTCAATACCCAGGGCTCACACAGTGAAAGGAACTAATGCCCACAGGTTGTTTGCTGATATTCACACATGTGCACACACACACACAGACACAAACACACATTTTTTTTTTGAGACAGGTTTCTCTGTGTAGCCCTGGCCAGCCTAGAACTTATTCTGTAGACCTGGCTGGTTTCGAACTCACAGAGATCTGCCTGCCTCTGCCTGCCCCCCTTAAGTGCTGCGTTTAAAGGTGTGTGTCACCACCACCTGTCTTTAAGTACTTTTTAAAAAGAACCCAAGGCCATACACAATTCCTGCCTAGGGATGAAAGCCAGTCTTCCGCAAGTTCAACAGGCACTCTGTAAGCTCCAGCTCCTTCTTCAGAGGGCTTTAGATAATATCTTGCTATGTAGCTCTACCTGACATGAAATCTGCTATATATATAGTGCAAGCTATCCTCAAACTGTCAGCAATCCTCCTGCCTCAGTCTCCTTAGTGTTGGGATTATAAATGTGAACCATCACACCTGGTTCAAGCCCTTACTGTTAAAAACAAAAAAATAGCTCTCTTTCTGAGACAGGGTCTTATGTAGCACAGGCTGGTCTCGGACTCACTTCATAGCCAATCAGGACCCCAAACTCCTGATCCTCCCTCTTCTACCTTCTGAATGTTGAAATGACAGGCATCTACCACCACTCCCAGTTCATGTGGTCCTGGGACTCCGGCCCAGGGCTTTTTGTATGCTAGACAAACACTCTACCAACTGAGCTACATTCCCAACCACATTTTTTGTTTGCTTTTTTATTTGAAGGTTGTTGTGCTAGGTTGCCCAGGTAGCCCAGGCTAGGCTGGAACTACTGATCCACCTACTTCAGCTCCCAAGTACTAGGATTACGGACAGGCCTATGCTGCCGTCACACCTGATACCCCCTTCTCCTCTCCCTCCCCCCTTTTCACTGGGCTCTGAAAAGACTGCATTCTGGCCCAGCAGGTGCCTGGGATGTACCTCCTCTCCTCCTCCAGCTGATTGGACAGGTCCACTTTCTCTTTCCTCACGTTCTCCACCAGCAACCGTGCCCGCTGTAGCTTCTCCTCGGCTTCTGCAACATACTGACCCAGAGCAAGGCCAGGATAGATAGGGTCAAGTCAATTCCAGCCTTCTCCTGGGGACAGGTCAGAAGCAGGGGAGGGTGCAGGAGAGGAGGCCCATGCTTCCTGTCCCTTGTTGGCCCCAACCAGGCAAGGATAGTGAACTGGACATGAAGAGAGAAGGCCCAGCAGGGAAGGAGGCAGAGGGCCCACAGTGTGTGAGTGTGTATGTGTGTGTGTCTTTCTGTCTGTCTGTGTGTGTATGTGTGCACGTGTGTACCCTAGAATCCTCTGAACATATAGATGAGGTTGGCTTTAAAATAGTTGGGCTTTTTTTTGTTTTGTTTACTACTAGGGATCAAACCCAGAGCCTTGTATAGGCTAGGCAAGTGCTCTAATGCTGAACCTCACCTCCAATCCCAAACTAGGGTCTCTAGGCAAGTACTCTACTACTAAACATCCCAACACTGATGCGACTATATTAATCCAAGCCCCCAACACCCAGAGAAGGACAAGCTAGCTCACAAATGGGCACAGGGGCCCAGAACAGGACCTCACACAGCAGATAGGCATTAAGTCAGGTGTGATCACAGCACCTGGGGAGGGAAGGAGCTTCAGTTCAGCTAGCCTGTGCTACAAAAAGACTGTTTCAAGGAAAAGAAAAAAGAAAAAAAAAAAAGGAGGCTGGGAAATTTGGCTCCGTGGTAGAACACAGCCTAGCATGCATAAACCCTGAGGCTGGATCTCTATTGTTGCAAAAATACATTTACACAAACATCAGAAAAAAAGGTTAAGATAGGTAACAATAAGCCCTAGGCTTAGTTTTAGGGTAAGAAATATATTCCACAGATGTGTGTGCCCCAAAGCATTATCTGACACATGAGCAGTCCTACCCTAGAGATGACCATTTCAGTTAGGAATCTGGATATAGTGTGGCAAATTTCAACAAACGCAATTCTGTGTGTGTGTGTGATACCAAGGGCAGAACTTAGGGCTACACACGCAATTCTGTGTGTGTGATAACGAGGGCAGAACTTAGGGCTACACACGTAATTCTGTGTGTGTGATACCGAGGGCAGAACTTAGCTACACACAATTCTGTGTGTGTGTGATACCGAGGACAGAACTTAGGGCTACACACACAATTCTGTGTGTGTGATACCAAGGGCAGAACTTAGGGCTACACAGGCAATTCTGTGTGTGTGTGATGGTGAGGGTGAAATTTAAGGCTACATACACGAGACAAGCCTCAACCCCACTACCTCAACTATCACCAAAGCAGAGGGAATGGGGTAAGGTGGGGAGGGGAAGAAAGAAAAATGGCTCAGTGGGTACAGACGCCAAGCCTGGTGGCCAGAGTTCAATCCACAGTGTACACATGATGGATGGAGAGAACGGACGTCTCCAGTTGTCCTCTGACCTCCACATGCACACTGTGGCACATAATGGTCTCTCAAAAAACAAATAAATTAAAATGTCCCAAAAGGCTTTAAAAAAAAAGAGAGAAAAACTGGTCAGTCAGTGTTGGTGCACGCTTTTAACCCAGCACTCGAGAGGCAGAGGCCAGTGAATCTCTGAGTTCAAGGCCAGCCTGGTTTACAGGCTGAGTTCCAGGACAGTTTGGGGTACACAGAAAAACCATGTCTTGTAAAACAAAAGAGAGAGAAACTCAGCCAGACATGGTGGTTCACACTTGTAATTCCAGCACTGGGAGGAGGAGGCAGGAATGCAAAGAGTTTGAGGCTAGACTGGATAACAGGTGAGCTCCAGGCCAGCCTGGGCTACAAAGGGAGACTCCTCTGTCTAAAAAAACAGCAAAACCAGAAAAGTCTCCTCTGACCTAGAAAACACTGGTGTTGAAGTACTAAAAGCAGGAAGCACAGGTTTAAAGGCCAGTTCTGCACTTGATCATGGCAAACTGACTGAGAAGTAGCTATCTTGGAGGCAAGCTGTTAAAACGCGGGATGTTCTAAAGGGAAGTAAAACCATCCATCTTGGAGGGAAGCTTGTGAAAACTCAGGAAATAAACAACTCAATAACTTCAGGAAGTCCCTGAAACTGACAAAACTCACCACGGCCCTGCCCCTTCAGCTTATGTAGGGGAACGCTCTCAAACAAGCTGCCTGTTAGAGGCCCAAACCAATTGAGCTCACTAGTAGAGAGACTTTCCAAACTGCTGAGCTGGCTGGAGGATGTGCACTGTGCTCTAGGTTTCTAGTTTCCATGACCACCCGTGGCTTCTCCAGCCCTGTGGGAAGAGGTGTTTGGCGCACCTGGAGCCTGCCAGCTACACACCTGTTCATGCTGTGCTTTCAGCAGGGCGATCTCCTTCTCCACCTCACAGATATGGCTGGTGGCCTTGGCTACTTCAGCCCTCTCCAAGTCACGCTCAGCCAGCAGCTGCTCAATGTGCTGCTGCTTCTCCTTCAGCGCTTCCTGCAGAGCTGTTGTGCCTGAGATCTTCCGGGCATACCGTGAGGAGGTCTCTGTGAGCTGGAGAGAGTGGGTGGGGGTGGGACTCAAGACACTAGGGGTGTCATAGCTCAGCTCGCTCTCTCAGGAAATAACAGAACGGGAGGCCTTATGCCTTGCAATTCTCCACCCCTGCCCCAGGATGTCTGAAACTCACTCGCAGATTCACCCTCAGAAGCAACATGATAGCTGAGACTCCACTTTCAACAGGGCTGCCTCACCTTGGCCAGCTCCACTCTAGACCAAGAGGTACCGAATGAAGTCCTTCTACCAGTGACCTCCTCTTCTCTCCTCACCTAGGGTTCCTGCGACAGCCTTTGGAATTCCCTGCCTGTTTCTACCCTGCACTGTTTACCCGGGGAAGGTGACCAAGAAACCAGTCATAATGATAACAAAACATAAAAATGAATCAATGTTTCTTTCGAAGAGATCACATTGCTCCCACCCCACCCCCACCCCCACCCGAGGGATGCCTGGAATCAGGGAAAGCCAGGACAGAATAGGACACTTGATCCCACCCTCCACCCATAACATCAGAGTTCTCCAACTCCCCAGTTCTACCCTTACCAGGCCACTCCGGCTGGGCCGGCCGCCAACTGAGGAGGCCACGGAGCTGACAGAGCTGATGGAGGAGCTGCTGGGGCTGTGGGTCAAGGCCGAGACACCCATAGCCATCCGCTTGGTCTTCTTGGCCTTGGCTGGACTGGTGGATGGGAAGCCAATTCGGATGACCTTGTGGATGGGTGCAAAGAGACCGAACTTGGGTGGGCACTGGAAATACCTGGGAAGTACGACAGAGCCACAAGTGATGCCATCGTTACCTGGGGTCTCCCCTGCCTCCTACTCCATCTCTGAGCCCGAAAGACACAGGTGTCTCCTCAGGCCCCCCTACCAGTCACATCCCAAGGTAACAGGTCCTCCAGATGGAGGAGTCGGACATGGTGGTGCATGCCTGTAATCCCAGCACTGAAGAGGTGGAGGCAGGGGATTAGGAGTATGGGAGTGCCAAGGATTTACAGCTCTGAGCAGCTCTGGAAACAATATTAAGACATGTGCTGTCCGTCACACACAGAAAAAGCAGCAAAATCAAGATGGGGCCTCCCAGGCTAGGCTGTTCCAGGACCCTAGAAACTATCTAGGGTACCCCAGCTGTAACTTTAACAGTTGGTCTACTTCCCAAACCAGCTCTCTATCCTTGGGGGCCCCCTGCAGAGAGAAGAAAACCCCTGAAGGAGAG
>LOEQ01001256.1:221118-232824 GCA_001685075.1 Bramus lutescens
AGCATACTACCCATTATGTAGCCCTGACCTGAAACTTTCTATGTAGACCAGGCTCGCTTCTAACTCACAGAGATCCACCTGCCTCTGCCTCTCAAGTGCTGGGATTAAATGAGTGTGCCACCACACCTGGGCTATTTGTCTTCAAGACAGAGCTTTGATTAAGCTGGTCTTAAATTCACTCAACCTTGGACAGGAACCAAAGCTACAGAGAAACCTTGTCTCGAAAAAAACAAAACCAAACAAACGAACAAAAATTCGCTCTACCTCCCTGGTGCTGAGATTAGAGGCATATAGCCACACTTAACTTAATGAACCTCTTTTACCTAGGTCTTTGCAAAAGAAGGCAATGTGCCCAATATCATCATCGCTGTGAGTACCTGGGCCATGTCCCCTGGGCATCTTGCGTCCCATGTCTACTCCCTCCCCAGGGAGGCCCACACGTCCCTGGTTGACTTGTTGGAGAATCAGGGGAGCAAATACCAACAGTGGGAATTGGGGGAGCAGCAAGATCTACATGGGAACCCTTTAATTAATCAATTAATTTTTATGTGTATGGGTGTTTTGCCTGCATCTGTGTTCCTACACCATGGGCATGTCTGGTTCCCTGGGAGGTGGGGGTAGTGATAATATCTCCCTTGGTACTGGAGTTACAGCCCATTTGGGGCATTGGGAATGGAAGCCAGTGCTCTTAACTGCTGAGGCATCTCTCCAGCCTCTGGGTTTTCCCTGCATGAAGCATAGAGCTCTCACCCACAGGGTCCCCCAGGAACCGGCAAAACGACCAGCATCCTCTGCTTGGCGAGAGCACTGCTGGGCCCGTTGCTGAAGGATGCAGTTCTGGAGCTCAATGCATCAAATGACAGGTACAGTGGGATGGGAGGCAGAGGCCTCCTGCTGTACCTAAGTCTAGAGGCTCCACTTGGTTCTAGCCTGTGCCTGGTGCTTGCTTCACTGGCTCCACGCCTAACGGGAATCATTGGCTTGTCCAAGTGTATGAGGAGCACCTGCAGGGTTCCTCGTTTTGATGAAAATGTTTAAAAAAATACTTTTTAAAATTTGTTTTTATTGCTGCTTATTTATTTTGGGGAGGGGCATATGCCACGATGTACATGTGGAGGTCAGAGGACACCTTGCTGGGAGCTGGTTTTCTCCTTCCACAAAGTGGATCCTAAGTATCAAACTCAGGTTGTGAGGGTTGGCGGTAAGAACCAACCCCCCAACCCTGTCCTCTGGGTGTGTGTGTGCGTGCGTGCATGAGGATCAGAGCATAATCATGTGGAATTTTTTTTCCCTCCTTCTACCTTTATGTGGGTTCTGGGGATTGAACTCAGGTTGTCAGTCTTGTCTGGTCTATCAGCAGGTGGCTTTACCCATTGTCCCATCTCACCAGTCCTGAAACCACTTTCAAATGTCAACTTCAGTCATGTTAATATGTTCATGTTATTGTGCAACAACTTTCTGGCCCTGCAAAACTGAAACTGCCCTCATGAGCCTCCCCATTTCCCTTCTGCAGCCCCGGCAGCCACAGCCCACCTTCTGGTCTGTGTATTTGACTGTTAGCTCATGTTCCCAGGTTAGAATAAGATCTTGTAGCCCTTGGGGCTACAAGGAGGATTTACAAGCCCCTTGTGAGCTTGGGGTGGTCTGTGGGAAATCCCAGCACTGGGAAGGGTAAAGCAGGTGGATTCTGAGTACCAGGTCTGCTCAGGTGCTATATAAAGATCCTCTCTCAAAAAATAAAGTATGGGGCTGGAGAGGTTGCTCAGCTGTTAAGAACATGTGATGCACACCTTTGATCCTAGCACTGGGGAGGCAGAGACAGGCAAATCTCTGAGTTTGAGGCCAGCCTGGTCTACAGAGCAAGTTGCAGGACAGCCAGGGTACACAGAGAAACCCTGACTCGAAAAACAAACAAAGAAAAGGAACATGCTGCCCTTACCCAGAGTTTCCTTGTACCCATGTCAGGCAGCTTGCAACTGCTCAGAACTCCAGCTCCAGGGCTTCTGACACCTGGTCTCTACAGGCACTCACCTGCACAAGCCCTGCATCTGCGCAGACATTAAAATTTAAAACAGGACCGCAGATGGGTCAGTGGATAAACGCCCTCGCTGTGCCATCTTGACAGCACTGGTTCTGCCCATATAACTCAAAGTGAAGACGAGAACTGGGTCTTAAAGTTGTCTTCTGACCATATGCATGTGCATGTGCACACACACACACACAAACCCCTACCCATGATAATAAAAAGTTCCTCCGTTTGTGACACATGCCTTCTTCCTGTTTTTCAGGGGCATCGATGTGGTGAGGAATAAAATCAAAATGTTCGCCCAGCAGAAGGTCACCCTTCCCAAGGGCCGACACAAGATCATCATTTTGGATGAAGCAGACAGGTGTGGGCTGGAGACGGGGGTTCCCAAGTAGCCCAGGCTGGCCTCGGTTTTCCAGTCCTCCTACTTCTGCCTCCCGAACAACAGGGATTGTGGGCCATGCCCCAGACCTGGCACTCACTGCCCTCTTATACTTGCCTCAGCATGACAGACGGTGCTCAGCAGGCCCTCAGGAGGACCATGGAAATCTACTCCAAGACGACCCGCTTCGCTCTGGCTTGTAATGCTTCAGACAAAATCATAGGTGAGCATGCCACCTGGGTCACTATCCAGTGAGGCGTCTTTTTTTTTTTTTAAGATTTATTTATTTTGCCAGGTGGTGGCACATGCCTTTAATCCCAGCACTCGGGAGGCAGAGGCAGGCGGATCTCTGTGAGTTCGAGGCAGCCTGGTCTACAGGACTAGTGCCAGGATAGGCTCCAAAGCTACAGAGAAACCCTGTCTCAAAAAAAAAAGAAAGAAAAAGATTTGTTTATTTTATGTATGTGAGTGTTCTGAGGCATCAGATCCTTCTATAGATGGTTGTGAGCCACTGTGTGGGCGCTGGGAATTGAACTCAAGATCTCTGGAAGAGCAGCCAGTGCTCTTAGCCTCTGAGCCATCTCTCCAGCCCGAGACTCCCTTTTTACTTATTTACTCTTTTTTTGTTTGTTTTTCGAGACAGTTTCTCTGTAGCTTTGTAGCCTGTTCTGGAAGTAGCTCTTGTAGACCAGGCTGGCCTCACTCACGAGATTCTCCTGCTTCTGCCTCCTGAGTGCTGGGATTAAAGGCGTGCGCCACCACTGCCCAGCTTTATTTACTCTTTTCTTTTATTTTCGTTTTTGATTGTGTATGTCTGTTTGACTGAGTATGTGTGCCCTGGAGTTGGGGTTACAGGCAGTTGTGAGCAACCTGATGTGGGTGCTGGAAACCAAACTTGGGTTCTCTGGGATTGAGCTCAGGTTGCCACACTTGGCACGTGCCTTCACCCGCGGAGCCATCTTGATGGCCCTGTTTTTATCTCCTATGGCACTGCAGATGCAGCTCAGGCATGTTAGGCAGGCTTTTAGCTGTGTCTGCCTGCTTTACTTTTTATTTTGAGACCTGGTCTTCCCTTACCCAGGCTGGCCTTGAACTCACTTTATAGCCCAGAAATGCCTTAAACCTACAGTTCTCCTGCCTCGGCATCCTGAGTTGTTGGGGTGACAGACCTGAGCCGCTCAGCCCATCTTGAACACTCTGGTTGTTTCGTGTGCTGCAGCCTCTGGCATCTATTCTGCTTTAGGCTTTGTGGCTTCCCGGTATGGCCAGGCCTTCACCTCACCACAGTGCCTCCTTATGGGGCCCTTTGTCCTTTAGCCCAGCACTGGTCTACCCTGTTAGGCTGGTGTCACATCCTCCTGTCACCTACTGTGTGAGTCATCCTGTCACCATATTGTGTGTTGTCTCTGTCTCATTTCTGTTTCGCTGATCCCCAGCAGTGGAGGCTTTTCTGTCCCACTGCCCCCTTCTGTACCCAAGTGTGTGTGTGTGGTCACAAATAGATTTGTTACCACACTCCTTTTCCATACCAGCTCATGACTGCCTAGGTGGGCGAATTGCTTAATGCTGACAGGACCCCTCCCACACACACACCATTTATTTTAAAATTATTTTGTGTGTGTGTGTGCGCACGCACGCGCGCGCACATGTTGAAGCCATGTGTCTGTGTATAGATGTTAGAGAATAATTTGTAAAGTCAGTTATTATCTAGATGGATCCCAGAATTGAACTCAGGTTGTCAGTCTTTGTGGCAAGCATCTTTATCTACTAAGCCATCTTGCTAGACCCCCTGGCATTTTTTATTGTTGGTGTTTGTGTTTGTTGTGTTTTTGAGCCAGAGTCTCAAGTAATACAGGCTAACCTTGAATTGACCAAGGTTGACCTTAAACTCTTGATCCTCTTGTCCCTACCTCCCTATGTAATCCCAAATGTCGGAGTTATAGGCAGACACCTTCACCTTCGTCCCTTGTTCCCCTGTGGAGAGTCGAAGAGCTTGGGGTTCCCTTCCAGTCTGATCAAACTGATCTTCCCTGAAGGGCCCACCCATCATGCTGTGACTCCAGAGACCCTAACTCCTTGTGGGGAGGGGAGGCTTGTATGTGTGGTGGTGTCTTTCCTGAGGCCTACTTTCTCTCCAGAAGCAGGACCTGGGTGTTGCTAACTCAGGTCTCTTTTCTTTTTTATTTTTTTCCAACAGTTAAAGGCAGGCGTTTTGGGGAGTTAGGAAACACACACACAGCACATGCACAGAGAAAAAGACCCCCCGCAGAGCAGGGGGTCAGGACCAGGAAAGCCAACAGTCCAGCCTCTTTGCTTCTTATCTGATAATTTGACACTTGGCTCTGGTCAGCTCTGTCCTGATCAGCAGCAGGCCTTGCTAGGGAGCACTCACTGTGCTGTCTCTGTCTAGAGCCCATCCAGTCACGCTGTGCAGTGCTCCGCTACACCAAGCTCACTGATGCTCAGGTCCTCACCAGGCTCATGAACGTCATCGAGAAGGAAAATGTGCCATACACAGATGATGGCCTGGAAGCCATTATCTTCACAGCCCAAGGGGACATGCGCCAGGTTGGTGGGTGACTGTTGCTGCCTGTCTTGGTTCGAGTTTCTATTGCTGTGATGAAACACTACGATTGAAAAACAAGTTGGGGAGGAAAGGGTTTATTTGGCTTATACTTCCATATTGCTGTTCCTCACTGAAGGAAGTCAGAGCAGGAACTCAGGCAGTGCAGGGCCTGATGTAGAGGCCATTGAGGGGTGCTGCTTACTGGCTTGCTTCCACTGCCTTCTCAGCCTGCTTTCTTACAGTGCCAAGGACCACCAGCCCAGGCATGGTGCCACCCAGCATGGGCTGGGCTCTCCCCCATCAAACACTAATTAAGAAAATGCTTAACAGCTGGATTTTATGAAGGCTCGCAGTTGAGGGTCCCTTCTTTCAGATAACTCTAGTTTGTGTGTCAAGTTGACATAAGAACAGCCAGGACACTGCCCTTACAAGCTGAGGTTGAGAAGTGAGCGTTGTACCAAGTCTAGGGGGTGGCCGTCAGCTCTCTGAGAGGCAGAACCGGGAAAGACTTAGTCACCCTTGACACGTCCCTTGCCCTCTCCAGGCACTGAACAACCTGCAGTCTACCTTCTCGGGATTTGGCTATATCAACAGCGAGAATGTGTTCAAGGTACCAGGGCTGGGGCTGCTCTACAACAGTGGGCCACACGGCCATGCTCATTCTTCACAACAAAGCTTTGTCTCTCGTGCCCAAGGTACCAGTGGGAGGGTCTGGGGGGCGGGGTCCACATGTGAGTGGTGCCAGATGGGCGGATCCAGGCTAGCCTGCCGCAGTCTTCCTTGATTCCCTCCCTCACTACCTCCCCTCAGAGCTCCCCTGTGCTATGGGCCGGGCTCTGGTTTCTCCTCCCCTCTCCTCCCCTCTCCTCTTTTCTTGACAGAGTCTGTGGCCCAGACTATACCCAGGCTGGCCTTGAACCTCCACCTCCCACATCTGGAATTACGAGCATGCACCACCATCCCCAACATATTTGTTTTAGAGACAGGTCTCAATATATAGCCCAGACTGGCCTTGAATTGAGATCCTTGGGGTGTTTTGGGTTTTGGTTTGGTTTGGTTTGGTTTTTTTCTGAGACAGAGTTTGTGCCACCACCACTCAGCTCTTCCTGAGTTCGAGGATACCGACATGTGTCACTATGCACAGCACCATGCCATTAATGCCACCCAAGAAGAGAGTCTTTGGGGGCCTTTGCCTGCTTTGTGGTTCATTCATTTCAGATATGACAAATGTAACCATGGCATCAGGAGCTGTCATATTTGGGGATGTCTGTGGAAGTGAGAAGAGTTCCCAGATCCCATGCCAGTTGTTGGAGAGTTGGCGCCGAGTAGTCCATGGGGCCTCATGCGGCCTCTCTTGGTTGTTTGCGCAGGTCTGTGACGAGCCCCACCCCCTGCTGGTGAAGGAGATGATCCAGCACTGCGTGGATGCCAACATCGATGAGGCTTATAAGGTGGGCCTCTTGTTCCTCCCCTGACTTCCATGGTGGCACCAGGACTCGGCATCACTGTCCTTGACCCTTAAAATCACTCTCGGCTTCGGCTTCGGGTGGACTTTCTTACTTTGCTTATCACTCAGAACCTGACAGAAGCGGCTCAGCAGAGGCAGGCTTTACTCGAATCTGCTTGGAGAGCCTGCAGCCCATCATGACAGGAGGGCAGGGCAGCTTGTGGGGGGGGGGTATGGGGCTAATGCACTTTACATTTTTTTAAAAATATGCACGTCAGCTTCCAGTCCAGTTGACTAGGGGCAGGGCAGGGTTGGGCTTAACGAGAAACTGGAGTGCCAGGGAGGGAAACAGGTACAGCCAGAGGCTGGTTACCGAAGGAAGAACAAAGCTAACCTAACACTAACCCTAACACTACCAGAAGTTTCAAAGCTCAGTGGACTATCTCTAGACACAGCCCCAGACTGGGGAAAGAGGACGGGGAGGGAGGGAGGGAGGCACAGGGCTAATGGAATCCTGCCCTGCTTAGGTCGTCTGGTCCTTACTGAGCCTGGGAGAGCCAGCAATGAGGAATTCCCCCTGGAAAGCTCTGGATAGAGACATGATGTAGGCAGGATGTCAGACCTTCGTGCCCGTAGTTGAGGACATGTGGCGCCTGCTGGGAAATCAGGGTAACTTACCTGTGTGATCAGAGGGCTGGGTAACACAAGGCATCCGTGGGGCCACCAGCACCTCCATAAGGTTCAGGTGTTCCTCAGAGTCTCATGGGTCACTCGGGCCAAGCTGATGGTGATGGGCTAGGACCATTGTGGGACCAACTCCCATCTCCCTTCCCTGGTCACAGTGTTCAGAGCCTGTTGGGTCTTTCATCTAGATTCTTGCTCACCTGTGGCACCTGGGCTACTCACCAGAGGACGTCATCGGCAACATTTTCCGAGTGTGTAAAACCTTTCCGATGGCCGAATACTTGAAACTGGAATTCATCAAGGTTAGTCAGAGCTCAGGAATACCTTGTGCGGTTTTGCCACCTTTTGAGTCTAGTGGCTTCTTGCTTTCTTCAGTGTGCATAGTGCCCTCCAGCTCTGCTGTAACGTGCCCATTGCCTGGCCCTTATCACTGAACGGTATTCTGCTGTGTGGCTGTGTCGTGGTCACTTGTTCTCTAGGAACGGCATTTGGGTTTCTGTGGCTAAAACATCACTGCGTGCTGGCATGCATGAGATAGCATGGCTGCCAGCCAAGTTCTTGTTCTACATGGTTGGGTTCCCAGGTGTGAGACCACCAACTCAAGACAAGTGTACATTTAAGTTTTGTTAATGAATTTGACTAGAGCCGGGCAGTGGTGGCGCATGACTTGAATCCCAGCACTTGGGAGGCAAAGGCAAGTGAATCTCTGTGAGTTCGAGGCCAGCCTGGTATACAAAGTGAGTTCCAGGACAGCCAGGACTGTTACACAGAGAAACCCTGTCTCGAAAAACAAAACAAAGACGAATTTGACTGGGGATGGCTCAGTTGGGAGAGTGCACACCTCAAGTGTGCAGAGCCCTGGGTTGGTCTTCAGCCCTGCATAAGATGGGTGCTGCTAGGTGTGGTGGTGCTCACCCTCAGTGCTCCACAGTGAGACTAGGTGTGGTGGTGCTCCCCTTCAGTGCTCCACAGTGAGACTTTGTTTCAAAACAACAACAGCAAAAGTAACTGGGTGTTCTTTTGCCTGCCTATAGTTCCATAGCTTGGAGGTAGAGGCAGGAGACTCAGAAGCTCAGGGCTATCCTCAGCTACATAGGGGCTTTAAAACTGGCCTGGCCTTTGTGAGACCCTAGCAGAGTGGGGCTGTAGCTCAGTGCTGGAAGCCCTGGGTTTGCTTCCTTTGCCTGGAATATCCTTTTCCAGCATGAGCTAAACTTGAGTGAAGCCAGGTTCGTCCTCTTACTGTGATGCATTTTGAGGTCATTGTCTGTGTTTTGAACCAACCACAGTTTAGATAGAAAGGAGCCCACACTCCCGGCTAACCCACTGGTTCCTTTGGCTTGTGTTTCAGGAGATTGGATACACTCACATGAAAGTGGCGGAAGGTGTGAACTCCTTGCTGCAGATGGCTGGGCTCCTGGCCAGGCTGTGTCAGAAGACCATGGCTCCAGTGGCCAGTTGAGATGAAACAAGGCACTGATGGTCCAGCTTTCCAGTCGTGGGAGATGTGCCCAAGACATCATTAGAACATGCTCACTTCGCTTCTTGTTTTGGGAGAACAGGGTCTCTTGTAGCCCAGGCTGGCTTTGAACTCCTACAGCTGTGCCTGACCTTGAACTGCTGATCCTTCTGCTTCCGCCTCCTGAGGGCTGGGGATGGGACCGCTCAGGTGAGCACACTGGTGGCTGTGTGACTGAGCTCTGAAGGGTTCCCTGCTGCTGCCAGTGCATTTCTGCTCTTTGTATCTGAATTCAGCTGCAGGCCTGATTCGGGGCGTGGTGGGCAGGTCCCCAGCCTCCTCAGTCTCAGGATTTTGTCCTGCAATGCTTAACTGCTTGAGGCCTGGCGTAACCCTGCTAGTGGAAACAGTGCCCAAGGCCAGCCAGAGCACAGTGGGTGAAGTGCTGGCTGGGCACCTGACCACCTGCATGCCACCTCCAGAGCCCACGTGAGGGGGAAGAGAGCTGACACCACAGAGACGGTCTCTGAGCGCAAGGTGTGGTGTGCACACCTTTAGTCCCAGCACTCGGGAGACAAGCAGGAGGATCTCTGAGTTCAAGGACTACGTAGAGAGACTTGTCTCAAAAAAGTCATCTGGGTCCTGCATACATGCACACACAATAATAAGTAAAATTATAAAAATAAAATAGAAATGAAGCCAAGTACAGTAGCACACACCGTAATTTTTAAATTAGTGTGTATGAGTCATTTATTTTTAAGGTTGATTTGTCTGTTAGTGCTTCACCTGTGCACCGAGTGCCTGCAGTACCTGTGAAGGCCAGAAGAGGGCATTGAATCCTTTGGAACTGAAGTTGCAGATACTTGTAAACCTCCATATGGGTGTTTGGAATTAAACCTAGGGCCTCTGTAAGGACAACCAGAACTGCCTCCCCACTTCCCCTATCCCACAAACCTATAATGCCAATCACTCGGGCTAAGTTCAGACTAGTCCATTAAAATGAGTCCAGGCCTGCCTGAAAAACGTTAAGAGCCTCCTGTGTCAGTGTCTTAACAGTTGGGTTCTAGGTGTTTCTTCTAATATACTAACTTACAGCATTTTTCCTCTCAGAATGAATTTGTGGTGTCCAGGGGAAAGGGGCTGGACATGAAGTGCACAGCCCATTCTTCTCTGGACCTCAGGGTCCTTTCTAGTAAGAACCTTGATCATAAACCAGGTGGTAGTGGCGGCACACACCTTTAATCCCAGCACTTGGGAGGCAGAGGCAGGTGGATCTCTTGTTAGTTCGAGGCCTGCCTGATCTACAGTGTGAGTTCCAGGACAGCCAGGGCTACACAGAGAAACTTTGTCTCAAAAGGAAGAAAAAAAAGGAAACCTTGATCTACATTTCTGCCAAAGGTCTTTTCCAGAGCCTGGTATGGTGGCACAGACCTATAATCCCAGCACCTGTGATGCTGATGCAAAGGATTGCCATGAGTTCAGTGCCAGCCAGTCTGGGTTACAGAGTGTGCCTCATGACAGAAGGGTGCTGGTAAAGGTACCTGTCACACAAACCTGTTGACCTGAGTTTTGTCCCTGGAGCCCTCCTGAAGGTGGAAGGAGCCCCAGCGTCACAGAGCTGGCCTCTGACCATGCCTACACACACTAAGAGGGAGATGGCTTGGTGGGTAAGTGATTGCTTTGTTAGCATGAGAGCCTAAGTTTGAATCCATAGCACCCAAGTAAAAGCCACCTGAATGGTGGACGCCTGTGATTCTTGTGCTGGCAAGTTGAAGACAGGATACCTGGGGCTCCCTGTCCAGCAAGTCTACCCAATCAGCAAGCTACAAGTTCAATGACAGACACTTGTTCAGAAAACAGGAGCGATGTGGCTAGGGTTGAGCCTGAACTGGGTTCCCAGCACTCATGGGCAGCTGACAAAGGTCTGTATGAAATTCCAAGTGCTTTGATTCCTTCAGAACGCAACTGGCACCCACATGTGATAGACTCACAGTGTTCTCAAACCGCAGTCCAGGCGTGCTACCGCCTTTAGTCCTAGTACCCAGGAAGTGGAATCAGACGAATCTTAAGGCCAGCCTGATTTATATAGCAAGTTCCCGGCCAGCCAGGGCTACCCAGTGTAACTATCTTCAAAAACCAAGAATGGAGAGCAACAGAGGGAGCCGCTCAGCCCTGTGGACAAGATAAACAGACAGATGTGGCAGGGCCTGCTCTTGAACTCGTGGTTTATTGATGGCTGGTGAGGACCAGTTTTGTTTCCCTATTACTGACCCACAAGGTCCCTGCAGGAATGGATGATAAATCTGAGCAAATTGGAGCCCACTAAGAGAATAAGGAGACCCAAGGTTACCCTACACCCCATTCATCTGTTAAAGTTAGTTCATATAATGCTCTCTGAAAGACAGGAAGTCCCCCTGACACAGACAATATTAAATATGGCTCCAACAATAGAAGTTAACTACAGAAACAGGTAACATGACCAGAAACCAACATTCATAAGCAATTTGAGGTTCAAACAAGGAAAAAAGATAAAAGGTAGTGATACACCCTGTGATCCCAGCACTAGGGCTGAGGCTGGAGGATTGCAAGCTTGAGACCAGTGTGAGTGATTTTGTTGTGCCAAGTTTTAGATGTGGTACTGGGGACGCAGCGTGCCTCAGGTCCCGGGCTTCCTCAGCACAGCCAATGTCCCCAGGCACCTGCTTTGCCCCCAGAGAAGTCCAGGGCATTGCTTGGAGGCTGCAGCCCTGGTGAGTCCCAGGGTCTCCCAGGCTGTGTGTAAGGGTGTTCTGGAACCTCTCCCAAGAGCAGCCACAGTCAGGTCTGAAGCTTGAGCATTCCTGGGAAACAGGTTTCAGCAGGCAATGAATGCTTCAAATCACAATTCCCTGGGGCCCTTCAAGAGAAAAGAGAATTAGGAGGCAAAGGCTGGGCCTGGAGAGGTGTCTCAGTCAGTAAAGTACTTCTTATATAAGCGTGAGGACCTGAATTCAATTTCCTGTACCCACATAAAAAGACAGGCATGGCTGGGCGGTGGTGACACACGCCTTTAATCCCAGCACTCGGGAGGCAGAAGCAGTCAGATCTTTGTGAGTTCGAGGCCAGCCTGGTCCACAAGAGCTAGTTCCAGGACAGGCTCCAA
>LOEQ01001257.1:37263-56796 GCA_001685075.1 Bramus lutescens
GGTCCTGAGTTCAATTCCCAGCAACCACATGGTGGCTCACAACCATCTGTAATGGGATCTGGTGCCCTCTTCTGGCCTGCAAGTATATATACATAGACAGAATATTGTATACCTAATAAATAAAGAAATATTTATTTAAAAAATAACATTTGCTCAGGACTTTGTTCACTCAGGGCTTCCTCTGCTCCATATAGGTTCTGCTCATTCTTTCTTTAACCTTTTACTTAAAACATATCAGGGTTGGCTGTGTTGCTCATTGGTAGGTTGCCCAGCACACAGAGCCCTGTCTTGGACCCCTTGCCCAAGAAAGAAAAGAAAGACCACAAGCTTCTCTCTCTCTCTCTCTCTCTCTCTCTCTCTCTCTCTGTACGTGTGTGTGTGTGATGTATGTGTACACATGTGTGTTTAGTTGCGAGTGTCTGTATGTGAACATATGGAGACCAGCGATCAACAATGGTGCCTTTCTCTATTGCTCTGCACCTTAAGTTTTGAGACAGGGTCATTGCCTGAATCTGAAGCCCTATGTGGCTAGAATGGCTGGTGAGTGAACTTCTAGGATCCTTTTGCCTCTGTCTCCCAGCACTGGGATTACAGGTACCCAGCCCAAGCCTGGTTTATTGAAGTGTGTACTAGAGATTTGAACTCAGGTCCTCTTGCTTGTATACCCAGCACTTTAATAAGCCATTCTCTAGCCCCCCTGTGTTGTATATTTTTTTAAAAGTGGGACATATCAGCATTCTGCTTACATGTACTTTCATGAGACTTAGCTGTTATCTAATATTTGTTCCTGTAGATAAAGTACGATTTTCCTAATCCTTTTTATGCTACTGGACACCTCTAACATTTTAGCTTTCATTACACCAATATGGTGGTCTTTAAATGTATTGTCTCCCTTTTTTTGGTTCCTGTATTTTCAATGAGACCGTCTGGGGCATAGGGAGAGACCAGCTGTGTGGTTTTATAAGAGATTGTGTGCCTGTTCTACGAATACATTTACAGTGTCACCAGGAAGACATGTGGCCCCTTTCATGCGTCAACAAAGCACTTGGAGTCCACCGTTCCACTTCACAGTACCTTTGAAGTTTATAATGACTCTTTGATGCTTTTCCCCTTCATTCTTGGCTAATTGTTACTGCACGTACCGTTTCCACTTGATGGATCAAGGCCTGTGAGTCTCATTGTGTAAAACCCTGTTTATCCAACAGCTCCCTGGGCTTAGGCAACAGTTAAAAGATGAGCTGCTCGCAGTTCAAATCTACTCTTCCCTATAGCTCAGTGTTATTAGTTGATATTCAGGGTCAGGTTTTATATCACAAATAAGATGCTCAATTTTTTTTGTCTTACTTGACTGGACAAATGGGTGGCCACACAGTTGTGAAGTATTCTTCTGCTGTGTCTGTGAGGCTGATTGCAGAGGAGATTAGCATGAATGAGATTGAGTAGCGAGGGAACATCATGACCAACGAGGCAGGTAGACAGATGGATGCATGGGAACTTAGATCTGATGAGTGGTGGGGAAGTGTGACACTGGGATCTCTGTTTGGTGAGGACATCCATTTCTGGTGCGGGGAAATCTGAGCTCCTAGTTCCCTGGTCTGGCTTAGCGGAGACTTATACCGTCTCCCTTCCACTCACTCCCCTGCCGTGTCTACCTGTTCCGATACATTTAACGGCCCAGGCAGTTTTGCTTTCTTCTCTTGCAGACTAAAGATGGTGGGACTTCCTCCATCTCCATAGTCACTTGAGGAGGTGACTGGACCTGGGACAGCCTGCTGAAGACTGCATAGGGGGCAGTTTTCTGACTAAAGAGTTACTCCTCTCTACCCTGTACCCTAGAGGACCACCAGGTTGCCTAGCCTTTCCCCATGTCCAACTCTCCATATGTGCAGCCTGATGCCCCTGGGGCAAGAGTTTCCAGGTCCTCCCTTCCTATGGTAACTCTTTCCAGCGTAGTGTCTAGTCTGGTACCCTACGTGCTGGCCCCCAATTCTCAAGTAGTTAAAATTCAATTGACGATTCATGAATCATAGACTAAGTCCTCTCCATCTTAACTATAAAAAGTTAGTGGAAATAGGGAACTTCCATAACTTAATTTTAAGGTAAGTTTTATAAAAGAACTCTTTCTGCTTAAGAATTAAACAAACAAAAACAAAACCCACACAGATGATTTTATTTTACTGCAGTAGGTGAACAGACACTGATCATCTAGATTTCAATACTGGAGTTTAAATTCATAACATATTTAACATATGTTTTCTGTCAAGAGAAAAATGCGTTTTATCTTCCCAAAGATAAGAGGTTATTATCACTTAGTGCTGTTGCCTTTAACTAAAATCTAATAAAGAGGAACATGGGTGATGCCCATTTCCATAAATTCTCTATTTCATACACAATACATTATGTATTATGGGTAAGCAGCAGATAAAAACGTGTTTGGTTTGTAAGATGAAATGAAATGGACATGCTCTTCATAATAAAGAACAAGGAACTATTACTACTAGATCATATCACACTTAACAAACTGTTTTATCTATAAAGTAAGCCATAGATAGCAGAAAAAGGAAATATGTCCAAGGGTTTCAGCCTTTTTATTCCATAGTCTTTCTCTTTCTTTCTTTCTTTCTTTCTTTCTTTCTTTCTTTCTTTCTTTCTTTCTTTCTTTCTTTTTTCTTGTTTTGTTTGTTTGTTTGTTTTTCAAGACAGGGTTTCTCAGTGTAGCCTTGGCTATCCTGGAACTGCTCTGTAGACCAGGCTGGCCTAGAGATTTGCCTGCCTCTCCCGAGTTCAGTAATTAAAGACGTGTGATGCTACTTGGGTCTTTTTTTTTTTAAATGATTTTTCTTTTTATGGGATCTTTTTTCTTGAACGCTATAAATTGTATGGTTTTGTGTTTGTAAACATCACACTTTCAAGCCATTCTCAGGAAGGCTCATCCCTTGGCTTTGCATGCACACCTGACCTGGAGGAGGGCTACCTAAAATCGGTTCCTCTAGAACAAACTCAGCTGCCCTGAGCGTTCCAGTGCTGAACTCAGAGCTGAGATTCTCACTCCAAAGCCAGCAGTGTGAGAGACAGGATTATCGGGATCCCTGACACGCTCTGAATGCTCTATAGTGTCCCAGGTGGGACAAACTTTCCTCAAATAATATAAATTTCTGGTACATTTCCTACACTTTGTAAAAATCATATTCCAAGGCACTGGGCAGTGATGTGTTGATGACGGAACAAATTAGAGCTCCCAGGTTTTAGCACTTAATAACGTCAACCCCCTCAACCATCTGAGAAGCCCCAAAGCCCTTCGATGCTTCTGTCTCTTTACAGGCCTCTTCACCTTGGGGTGGGGGGAATAAAACGTCTTTGTCCTACAAATTGGTTCACTACAAAGACAGAAATATACCTCTAAAAACTTACCTTATCTTTCTCAGAATAGTACTTTCAGGTACTATTAAAATTAAAAAAAAAAATAGGCTTCATAAAGACCTGAGTCCTCTTATCTTGAACTGTATCCCATGATCTATGGTGCTGGCTGTTTTAATGTTATTGACTTCAGGATCAGTCAATGACAGAAACCCCAGGCCACTCTAGAGGCTAAAGGCATGAGAGACGGTTACCTTCAGGCAACAATCCACCACAGCCACATGAGAAATCTTCACCCAAGACAAAAAAAAAAAAAGAAAAAAGAAAAAAAAGAAAAAATGTTCCTAGCTGATGATGTACAGTGAGTGCAGAAAGAAGGGCATTTAACACCATGTCCTCCACTGAAAGTGGGCCAAGACCAGGACATTCAGATAAGGACTATCTAGGAGGTCACTGACTCCCACTCAGGCCTCCTGGGAACTGGAACAAATTGGTGTTACCTGCATGAGAACCAGCCTCCTGTGCGTCTCTGACATTAGTGTTCCTTGGGATGCAGGTCACACAAGGACAGAGCAAGCTCACAATGCCACCTTGAAAACTCCTTTCCCTGTGGAAATCCTTATTACCAGCCTGGAAGAAATGAGTGAATTCTAATGAGACACCTGTGTCCCTCAATCTGGCCTTCAGACTATCGAAATGATGAACTCCAAGAAGCTAGAATTTTCTTCAGGAATCTCCTGCTGGTAGAAGGAAAAGGCTAAAGCCTGGCACCAGACAGTGGGAAGAAATCTCTTCCTAGAAAAGAGATTTTTCTCACAGTTTTCATAACACAGTTCCAATAGCTTGTCAGACCACCTTTCAGGACGACTGAATTCCAGACATGGAGTCACCAGCAGCTGGGACACCTTGACAGGCACTGTTTAGACAACCACATTCCTGACCATCTATTTAGGCTTTAATCTCATTTATAAAATTTTAAGGACAGGGTAAAGCAGACTTAGTGGTACAGTGAGCGTGTGGAATCAGAGGGTAACCCACTGGGCTAGGCTCTCCCTCCACACTGTGTGGATTACCAGCGATCAAACTCAGGTCATTAAGCTTGGTAGCAAATACACTCATCCACTTAGCCATCTCATGGCTCCTTTTTTTTTTTATTTTAATAGTACCTGAAAGTACTATCCTGAGAAAGATAGGGTAAGTTTTTAGAGGTATATTTCTGCCTTTGTAGTGGTTCAACTTGTAGGATAAAGACATTTGATTCCCCCCACCCCAAGGTTTGGTCATTTATTTGTTACTCTTAAAGATTTGGTTTGGACTGGACTAGACTCAGACACGGAAGCTCACCAAGCACAGCCCAAGTCTCTTAACAATCTGTTCCTGGCATTCTTAAAAATTATTTTTATTTGACTTGTGTTATTCTCTTGGCCAAAAGTTTAGCATATTCCTCAGGCTCCTCGCTTTTCTTAGTGTGTGTTTCTTCAGATCAATACGTCAGCATGTGTGTTGCAGGACATGTGAAGTAACAAGATGTTGAATCTTGGTAAATTGGTCTTGGGCTTCTTACTTTCTTTGTTTGAGGGTTTTCTCACAACATTTTGTTGGACATCATCTTCTTTAGAGAGATTGAAAGTGTTTTGGATTCTGCTAGATCCTTTAGGCCTCAACTGTCAAGGTGTCAAGGCACAGTTGGTAGTATCTATTCACTAAGTTCAGGAATCAACTCTCTCTCTCTCTCTGTCTCTGTGTGTGTGTGTGTGTGTGTGTTTGCATACCATGTTTTCTTTGTCTACTCAGCCATTTTTGGACTCTTATCTTTTTTGTATTTTTTTTACCGTTTTTATTGAGCTATGCATTTTTCCTACTCCTCTTCCTTCCTACCCCCCTTCTATCCTCCCCTTGCCCACTATGCTCCCCACTATTTACTCAGGAGATCTGTCTTTCTCTCCTTCCTAAGTGGATCCATGTATGTCTCTTTTCTGGTCTTCTTTGTTGTCTAGGTTTTCTGGGGTTGTGGACTGTAGGCTGGTTATCTTTTGCTTTATGCCTAATAAACATTTATGAGAGAGTGCATACTATATTTGTCTTTCTGGGAGTGGGTTACCTAAGTATGTATTTTTTCTAGTTCTGTCCATTTGCTTGCAAATTTGAAGTTGTCATTATTTTTAATCACTGAGTAGTATTCCATTGTGTAAATGTAGCACATTTTCCTTATCCATTCTTTGGTTGAGGGGCATCTAGGTTGTTTCCGGGTTCTGGCTATTATGAATAATGCTGCTATGAACATAGTTGACCACATGTCCTTGAGCTATAATTGAGTATTATTTGGGAATATGCCCAAAAGTGGTATTGCTGGGTCTTGAGGTAGACTGATTCCTAAATTTCTGAAAAAAAAGTTATACTGATTTCTAAAGTGGCTGTACAGGTTTGCACTCCCACCTGCAATGGAGGAGTGTTTCCCTTATTCTACATCCTCTCCAGCATAAACTGTTATCAGTGTTTTGGGTCTTGGCCATTCTGACAGGTGTGAGATGGAATCTCAGAGTCATTTTGATTTTCATTACTCTGATTGCTAAGGATGTTGAGCATTTCTTTAAGTGTCTTTTGGTCATTTGAGAGTTGTCTTTTGAGAGCTCTCTGTTTAGATCTGTACTCCGTTTTTTTATTGAATTATTTAAGATTTTGGTGTCCAGTTTCTTAAGTTCTTTGTATATTTTGGAGATCAATCCTCTGTCAAATGTGGGCTTGGTGAAGATCTTTTCCCATTCTGTAGGCTGCCATTTTGTCTTGTTGACTGTGTCCTTTGCTTTACAGAAGCTTCTCAGTTTCAGGAGGTCCCATTTATTAATTGTTTCTTTCAGTGTCTGTGTTGCTGGGGTTATATTTAGGAAGTGGTCTCCTGTGTCAGTCCGTTTAAGTTTACTTCCCACTTTTTATTTTATGAGGTTCAGTATGGTTCGTTTTATGTTGAGGTCTTTGACACATTTGTACTTGAGTTTTGTGCATGGCAATAGGTATGGATCTAATTATGTTCTTCTATATGTCGACCTCCAGTTATGCCAGCACCATTTGTGGAAGATACTTCCTTTTTTCCATTTTATAGTTTTAGCTTCTTTGTCAAAATCAGGTATTCATAGGCATGTGGTCTGATATCTAGGTTGTCGATTTGATTCCAATGGTCCTCCTGTCTGTTTTTATGCCAATACCAAGCTGTTCTCATTACTGTAGCTCTGTAGTAGAGTTTGAAGTCAGGGATGGTGATGCCATCAGATGTTTCTTTATTGTACAGGATTGTTTTGGCTATCCTGGGTTTTTTGTTTTTCCATATGAAGCCTAGTATTGTTCTTTTGAGGTCTGTGAAGAATTTTCCTGGGATTTTGATGGAGATTGCATTGAATCTGTACATTGCTTTTTGGTAAGATTTTTTTTTACTATGCTAATTCTACTTGCCCAAGAACATGGGAGATCTTTCCATTTTCTGGTGTCTTCTTCAATTTCTTTCTTCAAAGATTTAAAGTTCTTGTCATACAGTTCTTTCACTTGTTTGGTTAGAGTTGTACCAAGATATTTCATGTTATGTGTTCCTATTGTAAAGGGTGATGTTTCTCTGATTTCTTTCTCAGCCCATTTATCATCTGTATATAGGAGGGCTACTGATTTTTTTTCTAGTTAATCTTGTTTCCTGCTGCATTACTGAAGGTGTTTATCAGTTGTAGAAGTTCCCTGGTAGAATTTTTGCAGTCACTTATGCAAAATATCTTATCATCAGCAAACAGTGAGAGTTTGACTTCTTCTTTTCCAATTTGTATCCCCTTCATCTCCTTTTGGTGTCTTATTGCTCTAGCTAAGAACTCAAGAACTATATTGAATAGATATGGAGCGAATGGACAGACTTGTCTTGTTCTTGATTTCAGCGGGATCACTGTTTGTTTCTCTCCACTTAGTTTGATGTTGGATGTTGACTCGTATGTTACCTTTATTATGTTTAGGTATGTTCCTTTTATTCCTGATCTTTCTAAGACTTTTATCATGAAGGGATGTTGCATTTTGTCGAAGGCTTTTTCAGCATCTAATGATATGATCATGTATTTTATTTTCTTTACTCTTATCTTGTTGTGGAATATTGTGTTTTCTCCATCTATATTGATTGAAAGCTTCACTGGATATAGTAGTCTAGGCTGGCATCCATGGTCACTTAGTGTCTGCATGATGCCTGACCAGGACCTTCTGGCTTTCATTGCTTCCATTGAGAAGTCAGGTGTAATTCTGATAGTCTGCCTTTATATGGTTACTTGGCCTTTTTCCTTTGTAGTTCTTAATATTCTTTCTTTATTCTGTATGTTTAGTGTTTTGATTATTATGTGTGAAGGGACTTTTTTTGGTCCAGTCTATTTGGTGTTCTGTAAGCTTCTTGTATTTTCATAGGCATGTCCTTCTTTAGGTTGGGAACATTTTCTTCTATGATTTTTGTTGAACATATTTTCTGTACTTTTTGAGCTGGACTTCTCCTTCTTTAATTCCTATTACCCTTAGGTTTGTTTTTTTTTTTCATGGTGTCCCAGATTTCCTGGGTATTTTGTGTTAAGGATTTTTTGGATTTAACATTTTCTTTGACTGATAAATCTATTTTCTCTATTGTATCTTCAACACCTGAGATTCCCTCTTCCATCTCTTGTATTCTATTATTAATGCTTGCTTCTGTAGTTTGTTTGTTTACCCAGCTTTTTCATTTCCAGAATTCCCTCAGCTTGTGTTTTCTTTATTGCCTCTATTTCTGTTTTCAAGTCTTGAACCATTTCTTTCACCTGTTTGATTGCTTTTTCTTTGTTTTCTTTAAGGGATTTGTTGATTTCTTCCAATTTTTCATTTGTCTTTTCCTTCACTTCTTTAATGAATTTTTTATTTCCTCTTTAAGAACCTTAATAACTTTCATAAAATTATTTTTAAGATTGTTTTATTCTGCTTCATCTGTGTTAGGATTCTCCAGTCTTACTGTTGCTGAACCACTGGTTTCTAATGGTGCTGTATTGCTCTTTATGTTGTTAAATGTATTCTTACCCTATTGCCTACCCATCTCTTCCCTCAATTGGAACAGGTGGGGCCTGTGTTTCAGGGGAATCTCTTTTCCTCTCACTGGTGTAGCTGAGGGCTGTGGCTCCCTTGAACATTCCTTCAGGTGTAAGTAGGCCCATGGCTCAGATGGTCATTCCTCCTGGTACAGGCATGGCTGTTGCTCCCATGATCACTCCTCCAGTGCAGTGGGGTTGAGGCAGAGGCTCTGGTGTTCAGACAACCTCCAGAGGCCATTGCTGTCGCCACGGGCCACTGCACTGCTGAGGCTTTCTCTCCTGGTGGCCTGGTGGCCCCATGCATGTCTTTAAAACAATAATCAAGTTGAGAACAATATGCTTGACATTCATAATGCATCCTAAACAGACTTTTGCTTTCTCTTTCCAGTTCTCCTTGGTTTATAAAAATTATTTAATATTTAATTAATTTAATACATAGAATAAATGTTAATAAATAAAAATAAAAGATTAATTCCCCAATCAGTAACAGGAGTACTCTGCTGTGGGCCAAGACCCCTTGCTTCATGGGAAAACCACATTTATTCATCTGGCACTGACTGAGAGCACAAGACCCTCCCAGCTTCACCCAGAGCAGCAGCAGCAATGTCTGCGACTATGCACATCTCAGAGAAAGTACTATGTTTGTGTTCATTGCCCACTTCAGTAAGTCTCTGATAGGCAGTGTCTGGAAGGAGATATTCAGCTTCATTTGGCTCAACTGACCTCCTAGAAGGTGTCAAGAAAAAGAATAACACTCAATTTTTGGTTTCCCCAAGACCTGTGATGGGACCTGAATGTATAGGCATGATCATACAATTGTGTAGTTGATCATCTTTTTTTTTTAAATAGCAGGATACAGATTTTTAGCTAAGGTGATATGTTGCTTAACTTTGTGTTACATAAAGCAATGTTAACAGAGGTTTTTTTTTGTTTGTTTCACCCAGTTCCACAACCGTTCAGTCCCAAAGAAACACACAGATGCCTACATTAATTATAAACTGGTTGGTGGCCTATTAGCTCAGGCTTCTTATTAACTCTTATAACTTATATTAGCTCATAATTCTTGTCTGTGTTAGCCATGTGGCTTGGTACCTTTCATCAACGAGGCATTCTCATCTTGCTTCCTCTGTGTCTGGATGATGACTGCAGTCTGGCCCTTCCCTTTTCCCAGAATTCTCCTGTTCTCATTGCCCCACCTATACTTCCTGCCAATCAGCATTTTATTAAAGTAAAAATAATACATCTTTACAGGGCACAAGACCATTGTCCCATAGCAAGGCAATGCCTGAGATAATTAACTTACAAAGAAAAATGTTTAGTTCCTAGTCATGGAGGCTCCAGTCCTTGGACCTATCATGAGGAGTACATCACAGCAAGATTATATGGCAGAGAAAACCACTCAATTTGCAGTTAGGAAGCAAAAGAGGAAGAATATGGGGTTCTACATCTCCTTTAATGGTCTGCCTCCAAAGTCCCAGGCATCACCCATAAGGCCTCATCTCTTCAAAGTTCTCTTACCCTGTGTAAGGCCCTCTGGGCCAAGACTCTAATAAATGGACTTATGGAGGACATTCCATGTCCAAACTATGGCCATCTGACTCTGACCCCCAAATGTTTACGTTTATCTTACAATACAAATCATACATTCTATTCCACCTCTACCCAAAATTTAATGGCTTATAAGTCTAAGTACAAAAGTCTCAAATCTCAAAGCAAGCTCTTAGACATGAGGCTCTATTTAAAAAAAAAAATAAGTACGTAAACACATATTAAAAGTTACATCTAAGATTCAATGCTTGGACAAGAATAGTGTGAGTATTCCTACTCTAAAAGATAGGACTAGGAAGGCAACAAGGGAAGAGGGTCCCACCTAAAGCCAAATGGAAACCTAACAAAGCAAATGTAAGATCCTAATGTTTCATCTCTCCCAGAGAGTCCACCATGAAGCCTTGCTCGCTACAGCCTCTATAGCTCACAGATTGAGAGGTGCCAGCCTGTGACTGATTGGCACCATTGTCTGTGGCCTTCAGCAGATGATGGCAGGAAAATATGGTAGAACACACACAGTCAGAAGGCAAAGGAGAAAGAGGAAGGTGCCAGTGTCTGATGATCCTCTTCAAAGATAAGACATCTGTGCCCGCTGGGTTTGTATCTGACAGAGCGTTAATCAGAAAAGGTGTTTATCCTGCCTCTGAATTTCAGAGATGGCAGTATATGGTCAGCTGACTCTGTTGATATGGCCCCGACTCAAGGCTAACCCAGCATGATAGGGAGCACGTGGCAGAGGAACGATACCCAATGCTGGCTAGGAGCTAGAGAAGAAGACTGGAAGGGCCTGGTATCTTTCCAGGCCACACCCCCTAAGTGACCTTCTTCTTCCAACTCGGTTCCACCTCTCAAAAATGATACTATGATTCTATCAGGGAATTAATTCATTAATAAGGTCAAAGCATTCAATGTCTAATTAATTCCCCAAATCCCATCAGCTGGCCACCAAGCTTTTAGTACATGATATTCACCATAGTTTGGTTTCTGTTGTTGTCATGGTGATTAAAAAAAACATGCTAGAAAGCAACTTGGAGAAGAAAGGGTTTCTTTCAGCTTACAGGGTATAGTCCATCATTGAGGGAAGCCTTGACAGGAGGTCAAGGCAGAAGTTTGAAGCAGAGACACAATGCAGGAATGCTTACTTGGGCTGCTCTCCTTGACTTGCTCAACTAACTCTCTGGAGAACGTGTCTGGAAGTTCTAATAGGAGAGTGCAGTTACTCATATATCCTTGCCCTGACACGGGTCCTCAGGAGGGATGCTCATGGAACAATGAGGAAAGAAGAGGACACCTGCTTAGCCAGCCAGATCAGCCAAATCAACCCTGGAGATCAACAGCAGGTGACAGATAACCCTCACATCTACAGCTGCTCTTCTTATACTGCTCAGGCCAACCTTTCTAGGGATGGTACCTCCCATTGTGGGCTGGGCCCTTCTCCCTCCACCACACCAAGATAATGCCTTGCAAATATGTCCTCAGCCCAGTCTGATGGAGGTGGTTCTTCAGTTGAGGTTTTCTCACTGAAGGTGTGTCAAGCTGATGAGATTAGCATCAGAACCTTTTTGGAAGGACATTTCATATTGAGGCAATAATACCCCCCTTCTGCTCTAACTCTCACAGGTTTTAGCACCTCCCAATAGGACCTTCTGAGTACTAAGCCTTTAACAGGAAGATCAAACTACAGATGGAAGTAAGGTTTTTCTGACCAGGTATGGTCACATACGGCCAGGTACTAGGACACATAGTTCTAGTACTAAGGAAGTGGAATCAGGAGAACCAGGAATTCAAGGTCATCTTCACATCACATAGTGAGTTCAAGGCCAGCTTGAGGGGTATATGAGATCCCATTTCAGTAAAACAAGACAAAAAGTTCTCTGGTTTAAATTTAGGGTGGTTCTATAGTTTTGATTTGGAATGTTCTCCAAAGGCCCACATGTTAAGGGCATGGTCCTTAACTTGGCATGACTGAGAACTGGTGGAAAATTTAAGAGGTAGAATATAGTGGGAGGTTTTAGGAAATAGCAAGATGGCCTTGAAAGGGACTGAGGGACGCTGTTCTTTCCCCCTCCTCCATTTTCAGCCATAATGTGAAGCAGCCTCCTCTGCCACATGCTCCTTCTGTGATGGATTGCCTTGCTGCAGGATCCCAAAGTGGTGGGCTGTGGACCATGAGCAAAGACATCCCGAACTTAACCAAAAACGCACCTTTCATCATTTAGGTTGATTAATTCAGGTATCTTGCTAAAGCACTAGAAAACTGACTACGACAACTGCACAAATGGTTTGTCTTTTAAATGTCTTGACAAGTGGGTTTGAGCTGGGCTTGTTAGAGATTGAACCTAGAAACTCATCCATGTAGGTATGTTCTCTGTCATTGAGATATATCCCCAGACCCTAAATGGTTTCTCTCATGAGTCTATAGTTCATTTCATCCCCAGACAAAAAGAATGAAACAAAAGTTGCTGTCATATTCTAAGAATGAAGTGAACTTTAAGACCAGAGGTGTGTTTAAACTCTAACTGCTATCTACATGTGAGACCCAAACAAGTGAGAATGGGATGGAGTTGGAATTCTGTAAGGTAGATCACTTGTGTAGTGTGTGCCAGGCCCTGGGTTTAATCTTGAAAAAGGAAAACAATTCTTTAAAGAAGAAATATTTTAAAAGATCAAAAGAATCAAGCTCTCCAGTGAGGAAACAATGCTTTCAGTCAAAACTCAAATGACTTCCAACATAAGGTGAAAGACAAAATGGTTTCCTCATCTCACACAAGTGTAATTTGGTAACAACAAACTGAAGCTAATTAAGCTGACCAGGTGGTCCCTTTCCCCATGGGGGCCTGGCATGCAATGGCTACAGCAGCCCCCTTGGTAGTATATGTAACTTATTGCCTATATGGGTAGCCCTAAGGGACTGCAAATTTCTGGCAGTTATTCAAGTCTCTGATCTCAATTCTGTCCCCAATTTGGTTCCAGACAGGTATGTGTGGTAACTTTGGTAAGACCCAGGGCACGGTGACCACAGTTCACATTGGCCAGGTCATCATGTCCATCCACACCAAGCTGCAGAATAAGGAACATGTGATTGATGTTCTTCATTGAGCCAAGTTCAAGTTTCCTGACCACCAGACGATCCACATCTCAAAGAAGTGGGGCTTCACCAAGTTTAATGCAGATGAATTTGAAGACATGGTTGCTGAGAAACTGCTAATTTCTGATAGCTGTGAGGTCAAATATGTCCCCAGACATTGTCCCCTGGACAAGTGGTGAGACCAGCATTTCAGAGGGCTTCCATGATGCTCTCTTATATGCTGTGGGATAATGCTATTGTACCCTGTAAATATTTGTCACTTGTATTCATTTAATAAAATGCTGATTGGCCAGTAGCCAGGCAGGAAGTATAGGCAGGGCAACCAGACTAAAAGAATTCTGGGAAAAGTAAAGGCTCAGTCTGCAGTTGCCACCCAGATGCAGAGGAAACAAGATGAAAATGCTACGCTGTGAAAAAGTACCAAGCCAAGTGGCTAAACATAAATAAAAATTATTAGTTAATTTAAGTTGTAAGAGCTAGTAATAATAAGCCTGAGATAATAGGCTAACCAGTTAATAATTAATATAAGCCTCTGTGTGTTTTGTTGGGACTGAATGGCTGCGGAATAGGACAGGACAGAAACTTCCATCTACACCTGTACCTACTAAATCAGTAGTTCAGTAATAAATCTTACATCCGTCTGAAAACAAACAAAATAAAACAAACATAAAAAAGAGTTGCAATTGGAGGTTCCTGAACCCTATAGAGGCTTAATATTACTTATAGATGCTTGGTCAGTGACTCAGACTTATTATTATCTGGCTCTTGCATCTTAAATTAACCCATTGCTATTAGTCTGTATATTGCCAAGTGGCCCGTGGTTTACCTGTGGTGCTCTGGCATATTGCTCCTTGGGCAGCTGCTGATATGTCCCTAACTCTGCCCTTCTTTTCCTGTATCTCTGCTTGGATTTCTTGCCTGGCTCAATCCTGTCTTGCCTTAGGCCAAAGCAGCTTTATTTATCAGCCAATAAGAGAAACACATATTCACAGTGTACGGAAAGACATACCATATCAAGTTGCTACTCAAGTTTTTTTCCCAGCCATATTTTTGGGCCTTGTTCATTCATTCAGATCCTCTGTACACAAAGTCTCAACACACTGTGTATCCCCTCAGAGAAGGAAAGTCAAAATGGCAAGATAGGCAGGAATTCAAAAGATGTCTATGGAAAAAGAGATCAATTATGCCCCAAATTCAAGAGCACCAACAGTTTGAAAGTCAAAACATTTTTTCCTCTCTTGTGCCTAAGGGAGATCCATTGAGAAAGGAGTTTATAATGTGTTTTTATGAGACAGAAATACTAAGAAGGCGTTATAAGATGTGTTTTTAAAATGCATTTTTAAAATATGGTAAGAGTTGTCTGAGAAAACCACCTGGAGATCCCTCCCTCATCCCTTCTCAGTGCAAAGGGCAGGGGAGAGCAGAGTCAGCCCTTTGTGTCACACTGTGCAATATTTTCCTGATAACATTTCATTACATTTGAAACATCTGCAATGGGTCAAGAGTAATCATTAAATACAAAGAAAAATTGCCAACGTGTAACAGAATCCAAGATAAATCTAGCAGAAGCCTGCTGTAAACAGGGCTGTGTCAGCAGAGACTGATTAGGCCAGCGTTTAGTCTTGGGGACTGACTGAAACAGTAAAAGACCCTTGTTGCCACAGGAGATGAAAGATGGTGTTTGGCCAAATAAGGGAATAGACCTTGTTGGTTAGCCTTAGGAAGGCAATCTAATGGTTTTAGCAAGACAGAGAGAATCAGGGAGAAGGGCAAGGCCTGCCAGAGCCATGCCTGTCATGCTCAGGTTGGCCAGAGTCCCTTCAAAGAGCACTGACTGCTCTTTCAGAAGATCTGGGTTCAATTCCCAGCATCCACCTTGCAGCTCATAGTCATTTGTAGCTTCAGTTCCAGAAGATCCAACATCCTCTTCTGGCCTCTGAGGGCACTGCATACATGTGGGGCACAGACATTCATGCAGGCAAAGCACCTATGCACATAAAATAAAAATAAATAAAAACTAACATTTTTTTTAAAAAAGGTTTCCCTGTTTTCCTTCTTGAACTGTTTCTTGTTTTCTATCATGTTTTGTTGCTTTTTTGCTTTCTGAAAAACTTTGTTTTGCCTTATTCTTAATATCTGAAACATGTAGGAAATTTCTTTTACTGAATTCCAGGTTGCTGATAATAATCCGATAACATTCCGTGGAAATGGAAAGATGGCGCGAGACACAAACGAACCCACGTGTGTAAGTTTATTAGAGGGTGTGCAGCACGGGCCTGTGAGGAAAGGTGAACAGAGTGGAAGAGAGGGATGGGAATGGCGCCTTTAGCTTTTAAAGGTTTCCCAGCACATGCGCATGAGGGGAAAGACGTGTCTATGTCAGACGCTGATGACGGGTGGCGCTACGCCCTGCGCCTGCTGGTGATGCAGATAGCTGGTGATGTAGATAGCCAGCGACTCATGCATGTGCACCTGGGAGATGTATGCTGGCCTCTGAACCTGGAAGTGCAGCCTTATGGGTGGCTTAAGGAATTACAGCTGACATCTTATGATTCACATACTACTTTCTTATTCTTAAATTTAAGAAAATGTTGTTTTGCAACTCTGATACACCATCTCACACCTGTCAGAATGGCCAAGATCAAAAACACTGATGACAGTTTATGCTGGAGAGGATGTGGAGTGAGGGGAACGGTTCTCCATTGCTGGTGGGAATACAAACTTGTACAACTGCTTTGGAAATCAGTATGGCAGTTTCTCAAAAAATTAGAACTCAATCTACCTCAAGACCCAGCAATAATACTTTGAGCATATACCCAAAGGATGGTCAATCATACCACAAAGATATCTGCTTAACCATGTTTACAGCAGCATTATTCATAACCGACTGAACCTGGAAACAACCTAGGTGCCCTTCAACTGAAGAAAGGATAAAGAAAAGGTGGTACATTTACATAATGAGTACCACTTAGTGGTAAAAAATAATCACATCTTGAAAATTGCAAGCAAATGGACAGAACTAGAAAAAAATACTGAATGAGGCAACTCAGAACCAATAAGACAAATATAGTATGTACTCACTCATAAGTGGATATTAGACATAAAGCAATGGATAACCAGCCTACAGTCCACAACCCAAGAAAACCTAGACAACAAAGAGGACCCCAAGAGAGACATACATGGATCCACTTTGGAAGGAGAAAAAGACAAGATTTCCTGAGTAAATTGTGAACATGAGGAGCAGGAAGAGGGTAGAAGGGGAGAGGGGAGGAAGGAAGGGGAGTGGGAGAAATGTATAAATGTTAGTAAAAACAAAAGAAAAAAGATCACAGACAACAGAAGT
Source organism: Bramus lutescens (assembly GCA_001685075.1). Lineage (NCBI taxonomy): Eukaryota > Metazoa > Chordata > Mammalia > Rodentia > Cricetidae > Bramus > Bramus lutescens. The sequence goes on from LOEQ01001257.1 coordinate 53,666, forward strand.
TGTTTAAAAAAAAGAAAATGTTGATTTGGATTTGGGATTTTCTAAGTTTAAATGAATGATATTTCAGTGACTGCAAAGAAATTTCCAGAGGTGACCTTGGCCAGTGTAGCTCCTCCTCTTGTCTTGCCCTTGCCTTCCTCTCCACTCTTCTGAGAGTATGGAAACAGAACGGTGTGCCTCACATTTCCTGAATCAGTGCAGTCTATAGAAGGGCCATGTGATGCACGGGGACCCAGTCTGTGGGAAAACCTCAACAACTGCTTTTTTTCAATGGAGTAAGAAAGGGTGAAGTGAAGTGGATAAATATCAGTATTTGTTCAATATATTTTAAATTTATTTTAGATACATGGGTGTTTTGCCTGTGGAGGTAAGAAGAGGGTGTTATAACTCCTGGAACTGGAGTTACAGACAGTTGTGGGCTGCCTTGTGGGTGTCCAGAATTGAACCTGGATCCTCTGAAAGATCAGCAAGTACTCTTAACTATTGAGTCATCCCTCCAGACTGTTGGTTTGTATTTTTAAGTTTTGTATTTTAATTCAGGTTAGAGTTTTTCTTAAAAATTATTTCCTCAATTAGATCCACGAATTTTTTATCTCCTCATAATTATGAAGGCAATGTCTGCCCTGTCTTTGTTAGGGTTTCTACTCCTGTGATTCTGGAAACATCAAGACCAAAAGCAACTTCAGGAAGGGTTTATTTCAGCTTACAGTTCTACATCACAGTCCATAGCTGAGGGAAACGAGGCAGGAACCTGGAGGCAGGAGCTGATGCAGAGGCCTTGAAGGGGTGCAGCTTACCGGCTTGTTCTCCATGGCTTGCTCGATCTGCTTTCTTATAGCACCCAAGACCGCCAGCCCAGAGCCTGCACTTCTTACTCCCGTGGGATGGGCTTCCTGTATCAATCATTAATCAAGATAACACTCCACAGTCTTGCCTATAGGGCCAGTCTTATGAAGGCATTTTTTTCCAGCTGTGGATTCCTCTTCTCAGACAACCCTAACTTTTCAAGTTGGTATAAACTATCCAGCACATGGATAGTTAACAATGATCCAGAGGCCCATGCATATGTGTGTGCACATGTACTTGTGTCTTATAGCAGGTAGTGACCTGGGGAAAGCCATGTGAGAATTTACTTTGTGGCAGTAGGCTCCTCCTATAGCTTAGTGACCTGAGTTGGGCAGATTTGCCACAGGACTGCATTTCACTAGTCCCATGACATGGTTTCTGAGCTCTGGGCTTCACAAAGACCCACGGAGTATGTGGTTTCTCTGCCCTTAGTGCTGAGATAGCTTCTACCTGTTCCAGGAATGCTTACCCCTACCCTGAAGTCCTAACTGCTGTTAATTCTCCAAAGGTACTTTCTGCAGAGCGGTAGTTTTGCCCTTCGGTTTGCAAGGTCTGGGTCATCTTTTCTTGGTTGTTCATTTTGTCTCGGCATTTCCTTTAATCCGGACAAAGTCACCTAAAGTTCAATTATCACACACCTCTTGATTTTGAAACAATCTTACCTTCAAGGAAGTAGGCTGGCCCTTGATAGGACGTTATCCTTTTGAAGGTTGTGAACTTGAAATGTTACTTGAGCCTTCTTCCCCTTACACCCAGACACACTTAAGTCAGGGACCCTGACAGCTGAAGACCTGGCCTTAAGTTCCCTGTGTCCTGTGCAAAGTTCTCCAAGGATCCTCCCTGGACAGCATTCTGCTGTCCCTTGGAAGCAGGAGAGGTGTCTGTTCCCTTGGACGCCGTCGGAGCATACTCCAACTTGTGAGCTCTGTCCTTCCAGTTGGCCACTTTGGTGGTAAGGGTGAAGCAATGGCAGCCTACTGCCTTCTGTGGCTGTGGAGGCGGCGGCGGAGTAGGGTTGGGGGTGTCTCTCAGATTCGCAGTGCCCTCAGTGTCCAGAGTTGCAAACACAACCGAGATACGAAACACTGAAACCACTTGATATTCTGTCTGCCCTTTGTCCTCGGATAGGTCCATTTTATTGTTCCTACTGAAAGGAGAGATATCATTCCTTTTAAGTTTGTATTTCAAATTGGCCAAAGTCCTGCCGTTCCAGCGATAGGACTAAACTCTTCGTTGGGGTTGTCCTGTTTTGGACTAGCAACAGGTTGAGTGATAAGAGTAGAGGACAGAAGGAGAGATCATTGCGTTTTCAACATATGGCCTCTCTCTCTCTAGGAGCCCTGACAGCTTGAGAAATGGGGAGAGAAGGAGGCAGCGGCTGCGGCGCGGCACAGGCAGGAACGGGGCCTGCAAAGCCATCCATCAGGCTTTAGGGGTCGTCTCCAAACCTTACGAAGGAGGTCACACTGACGAAGCTACTTTATATTTAACTCCGCCTTGTTGGATTTGGGTTTAGGAAGCTGACGGAAGACCTTGGCGAGAGCCTATCCTAACAGGAGCGGGGTGGGGCGGGGCGGGGCGGAGAAAGAGGGGGCGAGACCAAAAAGAGAGGGCTCTTTACCAAAGCCGCTGCTTCTCTCCTTGAGCACCAGCGTGCAGTCACTGTTTACACTGCTCCGCTGAAGCCAGAAAGCACCAGCACCCATGACACTGGGTTACTGGGATATCCGTGGGGTGAGAGCAGGGTCTGACAGCCGAGTGCGATGGGAACACCGGGCGGGCGGGAATGTGCTGAGTAGTTGGTAGCCGGTCCAGGAAAGGGATCCCTCTTGTAAGGCCTTGCTGGATTCCACAGCCTGTACTTCTCAGAGCTCTAGATGTTTGAGATTAGTCTCTCTCCCTCTCTCCTGTCCCCACCGTGTTTGCGGACTGTTAGATCAAGGGTAGGGATTAAAATATAGAGACATAGTCAGGGGTGTGCCTCTCTGATCAGCCATATCTTCTAGTTGTGCCATGCCATCCGCCTGTTCTTGGAATACACTGATTCAAGCTATGAGGAGAAGAGATACACCGTGGGGAAATGGTAATGACACCCTCTTAGACTCTTGCCCAGCTTCTGATTGGTGGCACTCAGGAGTCCCTGTGCCTGGCCCCTTGTTGCCCAGATCTGCGGGCCTCTTTCAGTTAGAACTAGAGTTCAACTAGACCTTCAAAAAACCCTGAGGAGGGGAGCTGGAGAGATGGCCCAGAGGTTAAGAGCATTGCCTGCTCTTCCAAAGGTCCTG
>LOEQ01001257.1:59914-71581 GCA_001685075.1 Bramus lutescens
TCTCTCTCTCTCTCTCTTTCTCCCCTTTCTCTCCCCCTTCAGGCCTGGAATCTGTTTTCATTCCCCACTTTCTATCAAGTGATGTGTTTTCTCGGCTAGTTCCCATTAGTTCTGTTTCTGGACCAAGTTGAATAGCTTTGGGGATTATGTAAGAGCTGGCATCACCATGGGAAAAGGGGGAAGGGAGAGTTAAAAGCTGCCGCCTGAGGCCTGGTGCTCTGGCTTGTTGTAAAAGGTAGTCCTGGGCTTTAGAATTCCTCAGCAGTTAGTTATCTGGGAACTGATTCTTGGTAAAATTCGTGCAGGGTGACTGAAATTTGACACAGTCCCCGTATTAGAGATAGAGATATGTTTGATTGGGGTATAGTAATATTGGGCCCAGGTATCAGGTGGAGAAGTTTAGACTGTCTTCTTCTCTCTGGGAATGGATCAGACCCCTGCCCTGCTTTTCCTGGTGGGCCTTCCTCCACCTGAAATACTTCCATTCAGGATTTTCTGTCATGGGGCGCGATCTGGGCACTTTTTCAAGCTACTTGGGCATGCTCTGTGAACTCCTTTTTTCTTTGCCAGCTCCTTCCTTGGTGTGCAAATGCAGGCAGCAGCTTCCCTGTGAAAAATAGAATGATCTTGTACAGATCACGGCAGTGCTAGGTATATAGGAGGAAGCTGCTCTCTGAACTTCAGGTTCCCTCCTGATAAACGGTCAGTTAGGACTGATCTTGCAGGGTCATTGAGTGGTTTTTTCCAAACCTCTGATGTACTATCTAGAGGACACCAAGCCTTCAGGATAGTGCTGTTTCTCCACTCGATGCCCCTCTTGAAGTGGGACACTAGGGAAAGGAATTCGAAGAGATTCTTCTCCAGAGCTGAGGTTGGCTGCTCTGCTCCAGATCTCAGGCCCACGTGGAGTTCATGGGGCGGAGCTGGTCAGCCCAGCGGGCCTACAGGCCTAAGCTTTGCTTTCTCCTTCCCACTCACAGGCCCTGAAGAAGATCTCTGCCTACATGAAGTCCAGCCACTTCCTTGCAGGCCCCATGTATCTGAAGATAGCTGTGTGGGGTAACAAGTAGGACCCCTTACTACCAAGGCCCGGAAGAGATCTATAACTGTGCTTGCTGGCCCTTTAGCATGGGTCACATACTGGCCCCTGCACCTCTGGGAGTCTTGCCATTCCTTCCCTTCTTCCTTCTCTTCTCCTCTGAAAGGCCCTAGAGACTCTTCTTTTCCACTCAGTGTCTCCCAGGTCAAGCTTCTGTTAACTTTCCGTTCCTTCACACTCCCTTCCTCCCCTTCCTTTCCTTTGTCCTAGATCCAAGTGGCCCTCAGCTTGACTGAGGGTAATAAAGGGGTGCACTTGGCTCTGTGGTTCCCCAGCACTGCCAAAGAAACCAGTTCTGCCAGTGTTCAAGTACCCATCCTGAGTGTGAGGTTGCCCAGCATCGCCAGAAAGACCAGTCCCCTTATCTGTAGACCCTTGTTCCTCAATATGGGACTGTCCAGCCCTGGTTGATCTCTAGTAAAGTCTAAACCACGTTTGCTCTGTGTCTTGTTGCCTGTGTCTCTCAGGACTGCGTTGATTTGCTTGGGTAGTCATTGTTCTGTGGAAGGGAGAGGGGTGTGTGTGTGTGTGTGTGTGTGTGTGTGATCTTGATGGTCTCACAAAGTATAAGATCATTTACAGTTCTTGATGTTCTGGTCATCAATTCTGTGTTGTCCACTCTGGGATTCCTCACAGGGCCTCCTCCACAGAAATGCGCAGAGATTCTGGGCTCATGGGAGGGGATAGGAAACACCTTTCATCTCTCCCAGAAGCTTTCCCTAAACTAGACACCTCTCCTCCTATTCTCAGGATGTTTCCCCATAAACATTCCCCACCATTTGCAGTTTGTGTCTGGGCTATTTTTCCCGAGCTTCATCCTAAGTTGATCAATGGGAAGCTGCAGGGCCTGTTGGACTTTGCATCTCTTTGCATAATGTGTGTGAGAGAGCCTGGCCCACTGGCATTGCTCTTGCAGTTCGGAAACTAAAGCACTGTGCTCAGCAATCCTTGTGTCAAACCCTACAGCCAGCAGCACTCAGCACTCTGGAAATTTTTCTCTTAGCCTGAGGAGGTGCGGAACAAGATGCAGCAGGTTTCCACATCCGGGCCTTACAGTCTGAACCAGAGTCTCTCCCCATCTGCTGAACAGGTTCCCATGACAGCCGCTAGACCATGGATTCTGACCTTGGTCGGCACTGCCTGTAATAGAAGTAGCTCTGGAAGAGGTCCCTTCTGGGCATTGTTCACATGCCAGCTGCCAGCGGTTACCTGCTGTTATAAGGAACAGGGACTGTCAGCAACTTGTGAGGGTTATTGTGAAATAAATGAGTCATTAATATGGAACTCTCCAACTAAGGGAGTGCACACATACCTTCAAATCCTAGAACTCACAACGATAGAGGCAGGGAAATCTGTGTGCGTTTAAGGACAGTTTTGTATACCTAGTGAATTTTAAGCTGGTTGGGCTGCATAGAGTGATTTGGTCTCTTGTGTCAAAAACAAACAAACAAACAAACAAACAAACAAATAAATAAAAAACAGCTAGTGATATCAATGCCCAGAGACGCTCAAAATTTGTGAAACTTGTAAGATCAAAATTAATTAGGCTAAGGGGCCATTATCCTTTAGAGATAAATGAAATTTAAAAAGGAAACAAGATTAGGGTATAAGGCAGTAGTAGAACATTTACCTAGCATGCATAAGGTAGATTCAAACTGCACAGTTTCAAAAAATAAAATAAAATGGAAAAATGCAAGAAGTCATGAGTGACAGTATAATAAAAGTTATTAGAGAAAGAAAGAAAGAATACAATATTAATCCAGACTGCAACTCTGAGCCAACAGTCAGGGAGCCTGCATAGGACCAACCTAGGCCCTCGCATGTGTGTGGCAGTTTTGTAGCTTGGTCTGTTTGGAGGGCTCCTAGCAGTGAGATCAGGACCTGTCCCTGGTGATTAGCTGGCTTTTGGGAACCTGTCTCCTATGCTGAATTATCTCACCTAGCCTTGATGCAGGAACTGGGTCCTGCTTCAACTTGATGTGCCATGTTTTGTTCAAGTCCATGGGAGGCCTGCCCCTCTCTGAATTGAAATGGAGGAGGAGTTGACAGAGAAGAGAAGGGAGTAAATGGGAGGTGGGGGGATGGATGGGAAGGAAAGGAGGGAGGCAAAACAGTGAATGAATGTGAAAAAGTTAATGAAATAAAAAGAAGATATTCAAATGCCAGGAAGCACTCAGAAAATCATGACTTGTTCATTATTAGAGAAAGGGACAGCTAAATGGTAATGAGGTTCTACTTCATGTACATTAGGATGGCTACTATGAAAATTCAAAAATTAAAATATTTGGTGAGGGTCAGGAGGCATTACTGCCTTTTCTATCATTGGTAGGTATATATAACAGTGGTTCCTCAAAAAATTTAAAAGTAGAAAAATGTAAAATAATGTGCCTGCCTAGTGTGACTCCCCAGCAGCCATCTTTCCAAAGACATATCTGTTGACAGGATGACACTGTTCACAGAGCTAAGAAAGCCAGGTGAATCATGGCTATGTCTATAATCTTAACACTTGGGAAGCTGAGGCAGGAATAGCCTAAGTTCCAAGCCAGCCTAAACTATATAACAAGTCCCTGTCTTCCTCCTCACTCTCAATCCCTGCCAAACAACAAACAAACAAACAACCCCCCCCAAAACAAACCAGAGTCAAGTGAGATGCCATAGTAACTGGTTTTATTATATGGAAAAAGGAAAGACATATTGAAAACGATAGGAAGGTTAGGGTTGCCAGCCTTTCCTCAGCTGACTCGTCTACCCCTGCCCCAAGGTCAGTATCTGCAAAATGAGCCAGTGGAACTGTATTAGCTAGTGTTCAAAGGGACTGCCTTTGCCATGTTCCTTCAACTAGAGCAGAAAGGGAAGCAATACTCCATTCTCTGGGGAGCAGGGCATATGAAGTTCTATATGACTTTGTCTTAGAGCTTGGTGTTGGACCTGTTCTGATGAGCCCTAGCAGTAGGCAAAAGCTGTAGGCCCAGGCTATAGCTCCCAGACAGATTTTTCTGTGTCTACTCTGGCTCCCAACAGAAATCTCTGTTCTGGTGGATTAGGTAGTCTGTCTGGGTCTGTGTCAATGGTGGTCTCAGAGAGACCCTAGGGCAACCCCTTCCCCAAGAGTGTGCAGATCACTGATCAGGTTAGACTGTGGTGTGGACCAGTTTAATGTCACCCTTGGAGGTCAAGGGACTTGTCTTCACTCACATTACCCCTACTCTGTGATGTGGAGCAAGACTCCATTCTCTAAGGCTAGAATGGAATAGGAAGCATAGGACTTCATCTTGGAATGCAGTGCCAGGCTGGTGAAACTTAGCATTGCACATGTCCTAGTGTCCTCCATTTCAGGATAGAGTTCATGGATAGGATTTCTGGAACAGCCTTGGTGTCAGGCATCACTCTTTGGACTTCTATCCTGACCAGTATCATCTGTGGCTGTGGGGATCTTTAGCCATTAGCTGACTTCAGCAATAGTCAGTCCATAGTTGTGTAGACCTTGGTCCTTTCCCAGGGTTGTGTTCAGCCAGGTCTCAGCAGGTTGTGAGCTCACAGTGACACAGAATTGTGGCTTTAGTGGTGGCGTGTGGTATATGAGCCAGAGTCTAGACCATCTACGGTGATTCTACCCAGACCCATGCAGAATCTTAGTGTCTGACTATAGGCTGTTGGCTCTGAATGAGGCATCTGGGTGGACCCTGGCCTCAGAAAGAGGCTCATGGGGAAGGACTATTCATTCCAGGCACTACTCTAACTCAAACTACAGATTTGGGGACAACCTGAACTTTGATCTTCCTCCAGTGGTCTACCAACAACAACACATCAGTGGTGGCCTCATAAAAAAACCTTGAACTTTGTCTCCGTTTATTGCTGAAATAAAGGGAGTGTCTAATGGCTCACAGCGGGCTGGGTAGAAACAACCTGCTTAGAATTTCTGGAAAGATTGATGCAAACAAAGCCAGGTTTCAAACTCTAGAGTAAATACATAAACCCTTTAGTGTCCAGAGGCTGTCATGGAGCAGCAAGCATCAAGAACTTTAGGAAGCCATGACTCCACGAAACATTCAAGGAAGGGTCTAGAAACCAACCATATAGGAATTGGTATAAGGGACTTCTTGGACGGGAAATGTAAAGCAGCCACTTTAAGGTCATGAAATGAGCTTAAAGAGAACAAAGAGGAGCTGGAGACATGGCTCAGAGGTTAAGAGCACTGTCTGCTCTTCCAGAGGTCCTGAGTTCAATTCCCAGCAACCACATAGTGGCTCACAACCATCTATGATAAAATCTGGTGCCCTCTTCTGGTGTGCAGGCATACATACAGGCAAAATGCTGTATACATAATAAATAAATCTAAAAAAAGAGAGAACAAAGAGAAATGATACTCTAAAAGAGAAATTTAACAAAAATGGAAGCAATAAATTCTAAAAAGGTAATCTTTGAGCTTAATAAAAGCAAAAGGCATCAATATCAGAACAGAACAAAGAGAAGAAAATATTAGTGAGCTTAAGAGGACAAGGATGAGAAAATATGTATGGGGTCTTTGGGATAACATTACAGGAGTACTTGAATTATTGTGTTTCAAGAAGGGCTTAACAATTACAAAGGTTTAGAAAGTGTATTGAAAGAGACAGTGGTATAAAATTTCCCAGACCTGAGGAAGAACACACATATCCAGTAAGAGAAGGTCAGAGAGCACCTGTTGGAGCCACTGAGATAGCTCAGTGGGTCAGGGCACTTGCTGCTGAAACTGACAACCTGAGTTAGGTCCCCCAGGTCCCACATGGTGGAAGAAAACAGACTCAAACACACTCACCCTCTATTTGAGCCTTGTTCCCAGACAAGCAAACATGAGAGAATACATCCCTCAGATTTGACCAGACTTGTCTAACCAGAAATAACAAAGGGAGTTCTCCAAATTAAAAGGAAGACACATTAATCAGCCAAAAGAAAACACTAGGAAATTGTGCTGGCTAGTTTTATGTTAACACAAGCTAGAGTCATCCGAGAGAAGGGAGACTCATTGAGAAAAAATGCCTCCATAAGACTGGGTTACCACAAGCTTGAAGGTCATTTTCTTAATTAGTAATTGATGTGGGAGAACCCAGCCCATTGTGTGTGGTGACATCCCTGCGCTGGTGGTCCTGGGTTGTATAAGAAAGTAGGCTGAGCAAGCCATGAGGAGCAAGCGGGTAAGCAGCCCCCTTCATAACCTCTGCATCAGCGCCTGTCTCCAGGTTCCTTCCCTGCTTGAGTTCCTGACCTCACTGTTTTTGATGATGAACAGTTGTTAATATGGAACTGTGAGTGGAATAAACCCCCCCTCCAAGTTGCTTTTAGTCAACGTGTTTAATCACAGCTATAGTTACCCTAACTAAGACATAGATGAAAACAAACTAACAAAACCCCCTCACTGTTAATAAGAACTACAAGGTGATTAGAGAGATGGCTCAGTGGTTAAACACACTTGTTACTCTTGCACAGGACTTGGATTCAGTTCCCAGCGCCCACATGGCTGCTCATAACTGCCTGTGATTCAATTTCAGAGGATCTGATGACCTAGTCTGGATTCTGTGGGCATCAGGCATATACATGGCACACACACATATATGCACTCATGCACATGAAATAAAAATCTTTAACAACAACAACTAATTAAAAAATAATAACTATACAAATTTACCATAAATCTGGTATATCTTCATATGAAATATCTAGTATATCTTTAATATGAAATCTAAAAAGCAAGACAATAATAATTAGATTACAATCCTATGTTAAAACATGAGAAATATAAAAAGATGCAGAATGAGACATCAAAAATTCAAAGTGCGGATGAATGGAATGCAAGTGTCAAACTTTTAAAAATCCTCCATTTCCTTTTGAGGTCTCTTTCCTTGTCTTTATGATCATGCTATTTTGGTATCATTTCAAAACAGCTATAATTTTTTAAAGGTGGTTTTGTAAGCCTCATGGTAGTCACAGGCAAAAATCTATAACAGACAAACTCAAAAGAATATTCGAAGAATCAAAGCATAATACTAAAGTAAATCACTTAACTACAAAGGAAGTGTGTGTGTGTGTGTGTGTGTGTGTGAGAGAGAGAGAGAGAGAGAGAGAGNNNTGAGAGAGAGAGAGAGAGAGAGAGAGAGATGAGAACTACAATGAAAATAGAAATAAAGTTTTAAAAATTGCTATGGTAAGACTTATTTATTTATTTGTGTGCATGGTATGTACGTGCGTGCACACACGTGCCCGTGCACACACATACCCCCATACATACACACACAGCAGAGGCTAAAGGAGAACATTGGGCACCTTCTTCCATCTCTCTCTGACTTATTTCCTCAAGACAGGGTCTCTCACTGAACCTGAAGCTCACAGCTCCATTTAGCCTGACTGGACAGCAATCTCCAGCCCACCCTTACACCTCATCACTGAGGTGACAGGTACATGAATCTCCAGGGGTCTGCCCACCTTACACCTCATCACTGGCTGATAGGTACATGGATACATGCACAGCTTTTACCTTGATGCTAGATATTAAAACTCAAGCCTTCATACTTGCAGAGAAAGCACGCTCACCCAGGAAACCATCTTCTCAGCTGTTTATCTGTGCATAATTATCTTAACCGTATGAATAATATTCTTCAGGTAAATGATGGAGAAACTGCCGCTGTCCTGCTGCAGTCTGGACTCAGGTCTGGAGATGGGGAAGGGGAAACAGCATGAAGAAATGAAGTGTCCAACCACCAGATGAGTTTCACACGAGTGGCCAGCCCCGAATAGATTCAGCTGTCTTTATTTATACATCAGAAACAAGCATGTTTTTACATACTAACAAACAAGTTTTTCCCATCCTCTAACGTTAAGCTCCTGCAAAAACAAATATGTCAAATATGATTTTTCCCAACTTTTACATCAAAATATCTTTAAACAAACAAACAAACAAACAAAAGCCCTTATCATTTACTACCTTGGCCAAATATAGAACGGGGTACATCCTGTCTTCACAAAACTAAAAGGTGATTGACATGGCACACATCAAGAACAACAATCTTGTTCAAAACATATTTACAGAAATAGGGATGATCTGCCGCCAATACTGTCAGTGCTGAATCAGAACAGCTCCTGGAGTCTGGTGTCCTCAGACAAGAAACCTGAGAAGCTTCAGCTCACAAAGAATTTTAGGGGAAAATATTTGAGAAAATATGGGGTTTTTGGGAACAAGCACATCTTTCCCATGTGTGACTGACAAGTGGCACTAAAATCTGCCAAGAGAATCATCAGTGTTATGAGAGAGAAGAGAGTGTGCAGGCCATGTGGTCCCAGCAGTGGTCTGCGCTGTCCCGACGTCCATTGGTCCTCGCGGAGTGAGGCTGTCCCCGTGGGCTTTTGCCTCATCTGGAGACCCGTTGAACAAGCCCTCATAACTCATAAACTGGTCCAAAACTAGGCCACGAGGCTCCCAACAAGAAACTAGTGCTAGGGAGATGGTTCCATCAGTGAAATATTTGTCTTACAAACAAACATGAGGGCTTGGATCTAACCCCTTAGAACCCACATTAAAAAACCCAAAGTTTACATAGGGTGGAAACATGAGGATGAGCAACTAAAACTAAGTATTGTAAAAAGGCCTTCTGAAACTGTGCTAGTTTGCAAGGTAGTTATTTTTTTTTAAAGAAAGGGAGTTTAAACAGAAGTACCCCATATGATTGGACAGTGCAATTCCCAAAAGAAATGGGTTGCTGAATGAAAATCCACATTACTTCTCTATGAGTTATTGGTAGGGAGACCTACAGACACCCCCAAACAATACAAACTACTGTCATTGCTCTTGGTTGCTTACCTTCACTAGACTGTAAGACCCTATGTTGCAAATACCACAGAGGAAGCAGTCTTGAACTGAGCAGAAACTCTCCTGGCTAGCTAGACATCATAGTGAGGGAAGGTGCTATAAAGATAGACGGAGGGAAAACGGCAACAACGCTCTTATCTGGATCGTGCACGCTATAACTCCTACCTGCCAGAGAAGACGTGCTCATGGATACAATAGTTGGCAAGACTGTTTGTGGGGTAACCAAACACCCTTTATCGGATCTGAGCCTGCTCCACAGGAGGGAATCAATGCCAAGTGCTAAAAACATGGTGGGTCAAAATACATGGCTAGGGATGACAGGCCCTACAGGAAGATTTATTGATGGGGGTTTTCTAAATGGCAGTTGTAAAACTGCCTTCTTATATTTATACCCATAGATCTGTGGTGTTCCTAACCTTGGTCAGAAAGGCTTCTTTGTGTAGTGAGTAGAGGCAAATGGAGAGATGGATGACGGTCAGAGCATTGAGACTAAGCAACCAGGAGTGGTCGGCCACAGACAGGACATCTGCATCAAACCCTTTTCCCATCAAGCCTCGGGGGAAGATTTCAGAAGGGGGCGGGGGACAAATGCTGGGGAATGACGTGCTCTGTACGCGAGCCCACAGCAGCCACGGCTATCTATGTACACAGCCGCGGTTACCTACATACGGCCTGAACAAGATGATGTAGATGGAAAGTTTCAGCATGTAGCAGAAAGGGACTCTGGAGGACCTCAACGAAATACAAGCTGAATCCAACCGCATGGTAAAAAGATTATTCTCCTAGAGCGAGTGGGATCTGTCTGAGAGGTGCAAGCATGGGTCAATGAATACAAGTGAGTATAAAGGCTAGAACACACCAAGAGAATGTAAAAAACGAGGTGATCATTGCAATAGATGCAGAAAAAAGCCTTTCTTAAAAAATCCAACATCCCTTTGGGATTGAAAACAGAAAAATTGCACCTCAACATAATAAGGGACATACACAATACGTCAACAGCCAGGTCCACACTGAAGGGGGAGAAGCTAAGTGCCTTAATTTTAAGATGTGGAACAAGGTTTTTTTTTTTTTTGTTAAAAGTCCATTTTCACCTTTTATTTTCCCCTGCTCTCTTCAGTGACTTCTCTAGTAGCCAGCTTTGCCCAGGGAGGGGGAGTAGCCACTCCTGGGGGGTGTAATTTCTTCTATCCTCCTCACACATACGGAATGGCTCCAGCTATGGGACCTTCTGGAGGAGCTTCTCTTGGGCAGAGGCACCCCTGGTGGACCCAAAACCCAAAGTTTCCCTTTCTCTCTCGTTCATGGTTAATGTTACCTTTTCAACCAATGATCTGTATAATTGGAAAGCTCAGAACCCACCATGCTCTGGAAAGCCTAAGGCTCTTATTAGCTTTCTGGAAACAGTCTTTTATACCCACCAGCTGACCTGGTATGACTGTCAATAGCTCCTGGCTGCTCTCTTCACGGCTGAGGAGGCAGACAGAATCTAGCTTGAGAGTAGAAACACCACCCTGGGGTCTGGAGGGGGGTGGGTGCCTGTCACCCTATTGCTTTCCACCTTACTTTTTGAGAGAGGGGATCTCTCTGAACTTGAAACATACTAACTGTCTAGACTGGCTGGCAGCAACTCCAGGGACTTACCTGGCTCTATGTCCCACAGTGTCCTGCTTTGTGTGTGTGTGGGGGTGTTTCCATGGGTGCTGGGGATTTGAACCCAGGTCCTCACACTTGCATGTAAATTACTTTACCAGCTGATTGCTATTATTACACTTCAAAACAGAACAGGCTTTTCTCGAACAAGTTACATTGTGAGATAGTTCCACAGTCTCCCCTAAAGCATGATCTACTTGAGAAGCTTTAGGGTCTCTCATTACCTATACCCCATAGACCTCTCTCATGTGAACTGTGATTTAGGAAGGAAGTAGAGGCAATTTCAATCTCATTTTAAAAAGCATATTAGGTTTCCAGACACCTGCATTCTGGAGAGTGTGAGGCAGCAGAATCACCATGGATTTGAGGTGACTTGGCCATATATGAGACCTAATCTGAAACAACCAAAAAGAATATTTGGTAATATAATTGGAAATAGTATACCTTAATAAATATAGTTATATCTAATAATTCTAATTTGTTTCAAACTTGCAACACTATGTATTATGGTTTTCGTCTCTTTAAGAGACAAGCCATGCCCACTCCTGGCGACCCCTGCCCTCCTCCCCCGCCATCTTGGATCTCTCACTGTCCTCTCTTGGCGCACCCCCATCTCTCCCACTCCCTTCTCTGTCTCTCTCCTTTCTCTTCTTCTTTCCCCATTCTCTTTCTTACAAGTAATAAATATCCAATTCTATTCTGTATGATGTGTCTGCCCATATGCCTTCCTTCTACCCACCGCCTGCCTACTGCCTGCCACTGGAGACCCACCAGCATTTCCTTCCCACTGCTGCCTNGTCTCTTTAAGAGACAAGCCATGCCCACTCCTGGCGACCCCTGCCCTCCTCCCCCGCCATCTTGGATCTCTCACTGTCCTCTCTTGGCGCACCCCCATCTCTCCCACTCCCTTCTCTGTCTCTCTCCTTTCTCTTCTTCTTTCCCCATTCTCTTTCTTACAAGTAATAAATATCCAATTCTATTCTGTATGATGTGTCTGCCCATATGCCTTCCTTCTACCCACCGCCTGCCTACTGCCTGCCACTGGAGACCCACCAGCATTTCCTTCCCACTGCTGCCT
>LOEQ01001257.1:119135-163224 GCA_001685075.1 Bramus lutescens
GCAGCCTAATTTAAGACTTGCAGGCCTGGGCCCGAGGAGTGAGCCTGGGCAGGCTGCTCGTGGGGAATTCCAGCCTTGGCCAGCCGCTTGGATGCACATGTGTTTGGCCAAGCACATAAAGCCACAAAGCAGCTTCTTCATCCTTTCAGGCCTGCTTCTGAAAACTAGGGATCGGGAACGTTGGGAAATGTCTCTGTTACCAGAAGCACCTCATGCATGGCACCGTCCCATCACCACCAGGGTTATAATGCCCCTGCAGTAGCTCCAGCCTTCTGCACACATGTAGACCACTTAGCAGATCCAGATGAGGATGGAGGGGTAAGAATGACCATCCCATGGCTGGGCTGGCGATGGCTGCTGGTGTTTGTTGAGTGTTCCCCACACACCCTCCTAACCACTATAACTAATGTCAAGCATTCCTCCCAGTGGTCCCAAAAGGGAAGTAAGAAACCGCACAGCAGGTGAAATACTCTGTCCAGTCCCCGAGCCAGATAAATTCTAAGCCTGCTTGGCATGTGCCCTCCTGCCCCTACCCTGGGAGGAAGGTAGGAGGACAGCGTTCCCACAGCCTTGCCCCCTCCTCCGCATCTCACACAGTGACTGAAGGTCACCAGGGTCAGTCTATGGAAACTCTGACCCCTGCCTAGGAAGCATTGCAGCATCCGAGTGTCCAGTGTCACACATCACAAGGTGCTTGGCGCTCTCAAACAGCCAAGACTGGGACCTAAGGCGAGGTGACATGAGCTGGTCTCCTGACTTACTGTCGGGTGACTTAGACTCTGGTCTCTCTCCCCAGCTCTGGGCCCCACCCCTGCAAAAAGAGAGAAGACTGTGGGTGTTCTGTGTCACCTACAAGATGGACATGGCACGTGAGGTCACTGCAGTCAGGGACCTGGCCAGAAAGTGCGCAGAGCACGGTGGCAGACAGCGGGGTGGTGCGGAGGCTGGGAGAACTCAGCAAGTCCAAGGCTGGCATCGTGCTGCTGGGTGCCAATTTTAGAGAGAGGCCAGCGTAGAAGACGGGACCTTTCCTCTAGTCAGTCCGCATGACCGAGACCACTTAGGGGTGACCTAAAAGGCTTCCTTTGGTGAGGCCGAAAGCAGCAGAATGGCTGTGTCTTCCCAGGAAAACCGCATGCGCCAAGGGTGGTAGGCTGGCGTCACGTGACTTCCCGCCCCGGCAAGTGTCCTGTTTGCCGACTTGCTTCTGTTCTGCTCTAACCTGGATTCTGTTGGTTGACTGGTTCCTGTTGCCCCAGTAACGAAGCAATAACGGAGGTGGCTGGGAATGGCTGTGTGAAGTCACTTCATTATCACAAACAGGCCCAGGGCCAAGCAAGGGTGGTTACAGCTTGGTAGACTTAGTCACTCCTGAAACCAAATGTGGCCTCGAGATGGTCATAAATACACACAAAACAATGGACCTCTGAAAGATGAACCTTGCTTAATTTAAGAACCTTTGAAATGATGAAGGTATTATATCATCCTACCACCAAGCTGATTTTATTATATTCTACTGGCAAGCCTGTGATGTGTACAGTTGGGCTACTTCCCAGTTACTCCATTCCCAAACTCTTTCATAGAGCTTATCAACAACACAAGTCCATTCTGTTTGTGCCACTACTATGGCTCCAATCTGGAACATCCTGTAGTGGTTTTTCTTTTTGGAACGATCATCTGCCTCCTAACCTCTTAGTAACAGGACTTTGAGGGCTAACGGCCGATGTATTATCCCAACAAATTATTATGACTCGTGGGCAAGCAAGTCAGCAGCAGCCAAGCAAGAGCACCCTCTGATTACTAGTTTATTTACTTTAGGTCATTGAACGTCACTGGCAGCCACCACCGGCCACACTTGCTTTGTTAGACGCTTGTGAGTATTTTCCCCAATAGCCACACAGCCAAGGCCTGGGGAGACTTTTAGAGTCACTCAGTCCTCAAGGTTCTCCAAACATTGTTTCCTTTTTTTTTTTTCCTGGCAGCCCCTGGAGTTGACTTCTTCCTGCTCTGCAGCACCCTGTAAGCTACCTGATTGCACCTTCAGAGCCCCCTTGGGCAACACTGATCAGGTTATTGATCTGTCAGGCTGCAAGTTGCAGCTCCAACAGCAGGGTCCTCGGTTGCAGTCCCAGGCTGTCACCAGCAGAGCAGGAATTGAATCCAGGCCTGCTGGGGCCTGCGACCTCTGCTGTCCTTGCTGGTTGCATTCAAGCATTGGTGCAGAGAAGCAGTTGCATCTTGCAGGGATTTTTGGTCTCCACAAGGTTCTGCTTTGGAGCAGAGCACATGAGGGTCATTGACGCAGACCCATTCCACAGGTCAAAAGTCAAAGACAGTGTATCTATCTGGCACCACTAAGGCCAGCAGTTACAGCCATGTGGGGCTTGCTTGTCATTCCCTTTGGATTCTAGTTCTTTCTGGTCCTGAAGTTGAGGCTTGTGGCTCTCCATCTGTGTGGGATAGGAATAAAATGTTTTAAAACAGATATCGTTTATTCCTAAGGGTCAGTCAAACGTTTTACTTCTATGTCTTTATTTACACCTTAAAAAGCATAAGGATGTGATATTGTTCTCGTTTACAAATCAGGAAACTGGGGATTGGCATAATGGCCTCTTGCTCTACATCACACAATAGGTTCTTACTGACACATACCTACCGTCTACTTCCCATAGCGCTATTGCTCACAAAGGGACCCTGGAGCCTGTGCTGAAAGACACCAACTGACATTGGTCCCTCCTAATGGAGACTTCTTCACACTGTTATGTCTCATCGTAAAATTTGCAAGTATAAGATTTTTTTTAAATCTTCTTTTCCTAAAGGGGAGCTATTCTAGAATGTAGAAACCCCAGAGTCCTCTGGGAATCTTGATTCATCCTACTCAGATGAACGTCCTACCTAAAACTGACTGCTCTCCTCTATTACCTTCCAACTTCTGTTTCTTTCTCCTTAGCATCTCCACAAAGATATCATATGCTTCATGTTACACATCACAAGCCTTGCTCAACACATTTTCTGTTGGTGAACAGATGTAGCCATTATCTGTACTCTTCTGGCAGCTGTGTAGTAAATGGAACTGTTATTATTTCCATATTATGGACAAGTCATGTGCTCAGAAGAAGCCACCACTTCCCATTTGCTGTGCTGCCTTTGAACTTGGCCCTGGCCAGGCTTTCTCCAGCTATAGCATCATAATCTACTCAGGGAGCAGATATCATCTCCCTAATGCCTCAGCTCTGATTCTTCTACCCCTCAGCAAGCTTCCCTGGTGACTCAGACTTTACCAGTTCCCTTCTTAATAGCTCCCCAAATTAATCACTTTGGTGACTATTTACAGATTTATTTACAGAGCAGGGCACATTAATACATGTTCATTGAAAAGAATACCTGGCCCTTCAGCATCTAGAATTGATTCTCGATGGATCAAAGATTCAAATGTAAAATAAAGTCAAAAGACAAAGGAAAATATAAGATTCTAGGGGGAAAGAGTAGGGGCATACAGTTCACAGAAGAGAAACAAAAGGCCAGCAATGGAACAAGATCTTGAAGATGCAGGGATAACAAAACTCCCCTGTGCTGTAGGTAGGTGTCCAAGTTGGTCGTTTTTAGAAGGCAAATCTGGCAATTCTTTCAAGATGGCAAATGTTCAGTATACTTTTCTCCAGGAGCTCCACTTCAGGGTCTGTGTTCAACAGCAAGCAGAATCCCCACAAGCGAAGAGAAGGGCATGGCAAAAGTGCTCTGCGGTCTTGTTTAGAATAGCACACTGACTGGAAACCACCTAAGTGCCTGCCCATGGAGACATTAAATAAAATGGAACCCCAGGCAGATGTTTAGGAGACTGTTGTACATTTACTAATTAATAGTCAAATGGAGAGATGTCAGAAAACACCGACAAACTGTGAGAAAATGTCAAGTCGAAGAACAGTATTGTAGAGCAAGCCTAGTTTTGTTAAGAAAGCAAGATGGCATCATTCATTAAGATTGAGGTGAGCCTGAAACACATGAGATCGTACAGAGAGAGGTGAGAAGTGGGGGACGGAGAGGGAGAAGAGGATGGGGAAAGGAGGAATTAAAAGAGCTAGATAGCAGGTAATCATATTTCCTGTCATTTTCTGAAATTTTTGAGATATTTGAGATATTCCATAACTTCCAAAAGGTGTTTAAAAAGAAGGATTCACTCAACATAGCAAGATAAAACAATACAAAGGCAATCAATGGAAAATACAGACAGTAAAACAAACACCCTCAAGTCCACCCCCACATCAGATGTGGTAGATAATCATCTTGCAAGTCACTCAAAACATTTCATCACAGCCTTGTTGGAGACAGGGAAACGGAAAGTTTCCCATTTTCAGCTCTAGAATGCAAAGAGCCAAGATGACTGTCCATAGAAGACCCCTGCTCAGAGGTCGCATGGCAGTGTGGCAAGGTTCAGAAATGAGACCAGGGCTCCATACCTGAGCAGTACAGGGACAGGGAGGCTGGACCACATTGGCTTCAAGTCCTCTCTGTTTCTCTAGGCAGAGAGGACACCAGATAAGGGCGGGGTACTAGTTACTCTGTAGGGCAGATCTCGTCAAATACCTCTGGGTAACCCATGGCTCTCCACGCCGGAGCCTTTCGAAACACTGAGAGCAACTCCCCAGTACACACACATATCCCTTGACCTGTCTGCCCCTGGGCAAGTAGGCTGGGGGAGAAGGTGTCCGTCCCTCTGGCGCTTGCACCGTTTGGGCAAGCCCTTCCCTCCATAGCTAGGGCCTTAATCTGCTGCACCTTGTACCTCTTCCTGCCCTTCTGGTTTCCTTTCTCTTAAANAAAAAAAGCTACCTCAGTGCAGTTCTGACTCTGAGGTTTTGAAACCCTCTTCCTGTGAACTCTGATGTGGGCGATAAGCAGCAAAGAGAAGAGGCCTGTGGGTCTCACGTCTCACAGAGGGGCCTTTGTCCTGGGCACTGGAAGGTTAGAGGTGGATCGGGCCTGGTGAGACTCTGAGGGTGTCAAACCTCTGCAATGGAGACCCTAGGTTATCCGGGACAGGCTGTGACTTTCTAATAACCAGCTGTCCAGCAGCCTCAGGTACCCATGAGGCCGTGAGCTTCTTATTTATACATGTCCGAGTCTAAGATGCAGGAGTGTGGGAACTCACGTGGGGCTACGTGCTGCCAAAGGTCTTTATAGCTGAACCCATGCTGGTCTCCATGCCTTCATCCAGTTCACACCTGCCCTATGGGCCAGCCCTGGGTTTCTGGGCATCATGCTGTTCTCTGAGGGACCAGGAGACGAAGCACCCTTCTTCTGTAGCCTCAGGCCTGGGCCACGTGTGGAGAGAGGGCCTCTGGCACCAGTCTTGCTAAAGATGCTGAGACATCTGAGCCAGGCTGTCATTCGTACGTGGTTGGTTCTCTTGCTTAGCTTCTGCGGCTGGCATCTGGCTTCTCAGTGGTCCAGATCTTGCTTTCCTGATGCTCTTAGCAAATGCTCGCACTCAGCCCTATGCATCCCAAGGTCCGTCTGGGACACTTAAGTACATGAACTCATTTCAAATGTGGAAAGCGAAAACTCAAGGACACTCACCATTCCTTTAACAGAGAAGGAAACTGAGGCCTGAGAAAATTGGGTGGGTTGTCCGGCATCCTTAACTGAAGACAAAGTTAAAAGTGGGTCCCTCTTCCTCTTTCTTCTCCTCCTCATCTCCATCTTCTTCCTCTTTCTTCTTTTTCTGTGATAAACCACAAATACGTTTAGTTTAAAATAATTTTGTATACATACAATTTTACCACTTACTGAAGATAAAAAGAAAATTTCCATATTATCTGTATATGTATCTGTTTGGTTTTTTACATTAAAAATGTAAATCTTGGCTTAATATTTGACCTTTCAGGACATGAGGCATCTTGAATGTTTTTCAGAGTTGACCAATATTTTGTCAATACTGAGAATGCCTCTTCACATAACAGTATAGCTCAAAGTGGCCGAGAGATGTTTAAGGTCATTTTAGAATTTAGTTGGAAATCTATCTTAATCCCAAGTGGGCTTTCATGGGCTCCTACAACAGGGTCTTGTGCACTGGTGTCCATCATCTATAGTAGTGGTTCTCAACCTTCCTATGTTGTGGTGACCCCCAACCATAAAATTATTTTTGTTGCTATTTCAGAACTGTGATTTCACTACTGCTCTGAATAGTAATAGTAATGTAAATATTTTTGGAGATAGAAGTTTGCTAAAGGGGTTGAAACCCACAGGTTGAGAACCTCTGATCTGGAGCATGAAAAGAACATCCCAAACAGGAAAAAAAAATTTTTTTTTCCTCTGGTAGTGCTGGAAAAATACTTCACCACAATCTGCCTCCAACTTTGCTCTGCTCCTTTCCACAGAAGGCTGCCCTGAGGGTACTGTGCCAGCAGGTGCCTTGCTCTGTTCTGACCCATGGGTGCACTCTCAGCCTGTTGGAGGCAGAAAGCTGGGCAAGGGCAGGACACAGGACACCTCCTTCAGGGTGCCGTAACCTGGCTGTCCGCCAGAGTGGAGGCACAGTCCTGCCTGGTGCTCGTTCCGCTCATTTCAAGCTCCCTGCTGCTCTGATAACCTCTGTTGCTTGGTGAGACAGTGGGATGGGTTTCCGATCTTGGTCAAGGTTCTTCCAATCTTTTGTATATCTGCCAAGACCTCTAACAATAGTCTCTTTATGGAATGCTCTTCAATGGCCAATTTGCGTGTGCTGTCTGCTTCCTGGTAGGAGCCTGCCCGATCCATACTAGCCAGCCAGCTCATTGGCAAAGACCTCTGGAGCTGCTGAGTCACCATAGGCCGAAACTTGGCGCATGGAGGTCTCCTCTAATGTCTGCCCTTTGCTCTGGCTCTGTTCATCAGCCCCTGATTCATACCCTCACTTTCCCCCATAATTCCCTCCACCTGTCGTCCCCCCCGTCCAGATGTCTGGAGAATAAGAGCCCAGCTACACAGACCCATGACAACTGTAGCCACCTGTGATACATGCAGAAGTCGTATTCAGTGAATCCTAATGTCTTTGAGCATCACTAGTTTGTCACAGGGGTCTGGGATCCTTGGAATATGCATCTTAGAAGCAGGGTGATCTCACATTGCAGGGAGATTTCTTTTCACTGGGGATCTTTGACTAGTAAAGCTTATTCATTTACCTACTCATTTATACAAAATGTAGAGGGGCTGGCTCCCTAGCAGGCCCACCTTCCAAAGAACTGGGTATCACTTACCTAGGGAGCCTGTCCCTGGCCCTGAGCCAAGGATGCTTCCATTTCATCCCATCCACTTGTATTTTACAAGCTTAATCATAAGTACCCTGCCCATTGTCCACATTCTCCACTGAGCTCTTTGCCATCTAGACATTGGTGTGTGTCTCCGTAGCTTGCCATTATTTCTCTTTGACTGGGCACACTGATGATATGCATCACTTGTTGGGAAGATGTTAATCAATGACCATGCAGGCTTATCTAAGTGACTGCTGAATAACAATGGTCTGTTTGTCTGTCAAGCACAGCAACATATGTAGCCCAGGGCAGACTCTGATCTTTGCTGAACCTCAAATTAAGGGCGGGATTCTTATCAAAGTCTCCGAGCTTTAGGGTTCTCATCTGAAAAGACAGATATCAGACTGATATCCATGTCCTGTTGTTTTATAGTGAATGCTCATAAACTTGGGGACTAGGAACAGCATATATTTGTCTCACGGTTTCTATGTACCAGGAGTCCAGACATGGCTTAATAGGATGCTCTTAGCTGGGTGTAATCAAGGTGGAATCAAGTCAAGGGTGCATCCTAATCTGGGGCTTCAAATGGAGATGGACCCGCTTACAGGATTAGGAGCATTCCTTCTAGCTATAGAACTGTGGCTAGTCTCCTTGCTAGCCAACAGCGGTTCCTAACTCCCAACGGTTCCTTTCCAGGAGGACTTCTCTATAAGCCTTTCTTAGATCCCTGATGTTGATGCCTTCAGAGTGTGTCTCTGGCTCCTGGCCACTAGCAAGACTAGGACTTTGATAATATAGGGATGGCAGTGGCTATCCCACCTTTTCCTTATGGCTATAACTGAGACATTGGTCCTGCTGCACAGAGGGGGAGCAGCCACGGGAAGGCACCAATGTGAGAATGCAAGATAATGGATAGTACCTTAAACCTGTCTCTTAGCGATCCGACCTTTATTCCATAGGACTCTTAGGGGCCTAGGTGTGAGATGAAGGATGCCCTTGCACCTAGCACAGGAATGACATAGAAGGCAATGAGGAGCAGCTGTCATTTCTTTGGCCTATTTTGAAATGCTGGCCGATAATGGGTCCTCAGGCCCTACTATGCCTGATCACATCCACCAACCTATCTCTGCCTTTTCTACTTTTCTGGATGGTCAGTGGGATTTGTCATGCAGCACTGACCATGGTGGTCAACAGATGTTCTTGCTATTGTAACTAAATGATTCTGGAAGATGAGGCTAGTGTGTCTTGATCATTTTCCCAGCCTCTCTGTTGATCTTCCCGTGGGGAGGACGCTGGTATAGTTCAGATAGTCCATGAGTGTTGAACTAGAATGCTTGCCAGGTGGTTTAACCAAGTCCAGGACTGAAGCCCCCGGGGATCTGAGGAGGTTGGAAGGCAGTGGATGGGGGGTAGGCATGGGCTGAGAGGAGAGAATAACTTAGATGACAAGGCTGGCAGGAGGAGGCGTGGGGAAGGTCTGGAAGGTTCTAGTGCCTAAGACCCTGCTCCATAGCCTGGTAGGCATGTTTACCCTCATGCCTCCCCCCACTGGCTTTCTTCAATTCTTGCCCAGCTATTTCTCCATCCCTTCTAAGTAGTCTCCATGGACTCTGTTGAAGAGAGAAGAAAAGGCTAACGCTTTCAGAGATGTAGACTGAGCTGGGCTGGGAAGGAACTTGGACTTGGAGCTAAAGTTGTCTTCAGGTTGCAAGTGGAAGTCATTGAGCTCTTTATAGATTTCATTTCGACCATCATTTTTCAGTCTTTGAGGTGATGAAACTTAAGCCTGGGGGAGGGAATGAGCCTTCCCCACTCATGCAGCTTTGGAATGGTGGGTGAGGATGCCGCTAGTCTGGGAGCTCCTTTTTCTAGGAGCCCTCACCTGTCTGTTGTTCACTGGTGTTGGCAGGACAGGCCTGCCCCGGCTCCAGTCCAGCCCTTCACACCGAGAACTCGGACTCCTGACCCCGGGTTTCTTCTTTCCCACCCTTCATCTCCTCAAAGTCCTGCAGCCGTCTGGTCACCCTATGCTTGCTCGCAATACGTCCAGCATCAATAGTGACTGCAAGGATTCTCTCCTAGCAGGGACAGAAGCAGTTTGAGGCTTGCATGCCTGGGCAGCTGAGGGCTTCAGAAAATAAATCAGAGAGTAAATCCTGTCATTTCTGGGCAAGATCACAGTCCCAGGAGTCTCCTCAGAGGAACAGAGAACCCCTTAGCTGTAGAAAGGAGTGGTGGGGGTTACATGGAGCTGTGGCTGTGGCTCACCTGTACAGAGGAGGGAGTAGACCAGACTTGGAGATCTGAGGTAGAAAAGTGGAGGATAAAGGTTCCAGTGCTGCAACCCCGAAGTTAGGAATCTTACCGTGCAAACATGGAAGGCGTCACAAATCCATTGTGGGGAAGGTTTTTGTCACCCCTGGAAGAGCTAGCAGTCAGCTTTTGGAAAGTCTGTCTTCAGGGTTGGGAAGTGGGGAAATGAGGTGCCTATATTTCTTCTGCAGCCAGAATAGGTATGGGAAGAATGGAGAGAAGTGACCAGGCTGAGAGATAAGGGCAGTGTGTCTCTGCTGGACTGGAAAGCAGCCTGGGCCTGGCCGGATGAGGGCTATAATGAGACATTGTGAGCCCAGGGGCCAGTTGCTGTGAAAGAGAGCTCAGATGGGCTGGCATTCCTCCGAAGCACAGCCTGACTTCCGAGAAAACACTCTAAAAATGGTCAGTGACCCAGGGGAAGAGCATCCGCACACAAACACACACACACACACACACACACACACACACACACACACTCATGCTCTTTACCTCCTCTTCCCTACCACAGCATACAGACTGCAGACAATGATCTCTTCAGGTCTGGGCCTTGGGATGGCATGAAGCCCCACCCACCTACACATGGCTACTTAGAGACACATCCATCACATACTGTACTCAGCCACGCAGCCACTTGGAACACATGTAACCACGGACAAGTATTCATGGGCTGTAGCATACAATCTCACAAATCACATGGCAAGATGGAACCATGTACAATTAACCATTTCTCCTGTGCGTAATCAGACCCAGCTGCACACAATTACACGGTGATTCTGAGTCACATATGGCCTGGCACCGCAGTACCCAACCACAATCACACTCAGCCACACTCTTCAACAAATGGTAACACGCAGTGCAGGCACAGGCAATCCAACTAACCGATCCCAGCGGGGATCATAGGGAATGATAAGGCCAGCTGTGAAGTGGGCCTTGACTCAGCATTGAGAGCAGGGGCTGGAAGGACCCGGTTCTCGGAGTGGAAGGTGGTGAGGATCCTGTCGAGTCAGGGATGGATGGAGAAGTTCATTCTGACCTCCAGAAAGTCCACTTCCTGATCACCCCTGCGAAGTAGCAGAAAACAGGAAGGTTCCTCTCTCTCCTGACAGAGCCCAGGATCTCAATGCTGCCTCCTGTGCTACATGCCCCCTCTCCTCTGCCCCCCCACCTTCCGCTGGCCTGCTGCAGGAAGCTGGGATCAGGCAGATTGCAGTGAGTCAGCAGGAATGGGGTCAGGAAGGCCAGACAATGGGTAACCACAGGGCTTGTCATTGCTGGAGCTTCTGAGGGTGGGGGTGCTGTTCACCAGAGGTTACCCACCAAGGGCCAGAGAGAGACACGGTAGTGGCCCATTTCTCAGCCAACCTTGACTCTCGGCAAACTCCTAGGAAGCAGATGGCAGGGGCTGCCTATGTGGTCCCCAGCTAGACATGAAAAGGACAGCCCTGCTTCCCAGACCCGTGACCCATGCATTCGTGCAGCTCTTGTTGAGTGCCTACCACACCAAGGTGCATGCCTCTACCTTCTGGTGGTGCTAGGACACGGACGTGTGAGAGCAGGTCCACACACTCTGCTGCCGTGTTGAAGCAGCTAGGGCCAGCTGCTTTGTGAGCCCTGCACACCCCCTCCACTGCTGTGGGGTTTGCTTAGTGGCCTTGAGATGCACTCGCTTCTCTAGAGTCCAGAATCACTTCTTCGAGCTGAAGAAGATGTTAAGTCTGACATCTGAGGGTAATATTTGTAAATGGATGGCCTCCTGCCTTCTGCAGCAGGGCAGGTTCTCCTGCGGTCTCGGTGTCATGGCTGATGTCCACTATCACTGGGACAGGATAAGGTGGTCCTTTCTTGGCCTCAGAGTAGTTGCTCAAACTCCTGAGAAAGGAACACATGTATGCTAATGGGGGGGAAACAATGGTTCCCAGTGTCTGGTCCTTTGGCTGGACTCCCCCACATCCCTGTCAGGATTCTTCCTCAAACAAGATGGCTCTTTCCACCATCCTTTCTTCTTTGTCGTAGAGCTCAGCCTGTCTCTTTCTCTGGGGTACCAACATCAGAAGGCTGCATCCTGTTCCCACTGAGTTCCTTTTCTGGCTATCCCTGACCATAAAGAGACCCTGGCTTTCCTTCCCATCCCTCTAGTTAGATGGGGGAAAGCTGCAGAGGTTCGGCTATTCAGAAAGTTCTCCTGTCCTGCCCACCAGCCAGGCATCTACATCTCAGCCTCCAACTACAATGCAGTACCTCTCAGATAGAGACGGTGTTTAAATGTAAAAACACAAACAAAACCAGGGGACATTATGTACATTATTATTATTATCATTCTCTTTTTGTTGTTGGTTTTTCAAGACAGGTTTTCTGTGTAGCCTTGGCTAGCCTGAAACTCACTCTATAGATCAGGGTGACCTGAAACTCAGAGATCCTCCTGCCTCCCCAAGCGCTGGGATTAAAGGCATACACCACCACCACCTGGCTCATATTATTTTTTATTTTAGAGCAGGAAAGATAAGACCTTTCAAATAAGAAACCCATGAAACTCTGACATATTTAAACACATGGAGTTAGCCCAGTTTAGGAAGCAAAAGCTCTAAGTCTCTACAAAATTAAAACAAAAAGGACAAGCTGAGAGAAACGTCTGTGACAGATGAAACAAATGGTTTGTATCCATGAGCTACAAAGAGTTTTCATAAGTCAACAAGAAAGGGAAAAGATAAACAAACCACCACGAGGAGAACAAAGGGCGGGGCAAGTGACTCCTAGAAGATTTACAATTGGCTGGCCGATGAGTTCATGAAGAAATGCTAGCTAGCCCTTATAATTTCAAAAAGCCAGGTCAGATCTGTGAGGGCACCAAATATGAAAACGATGAAGCCCATTTACAGAATAGGAGAGAAAAGACACTTCCAGACATTACAATTAGCAATATCTCTTACAAACTGGCAATGTGTAAGCCCTTTGACCCAATGACTCTATGTGCAGGAATTTATTCTAAAGACACATTATCATATTTTGATATTCATAGAGCTTTGGGGAGACAGTGTTCACGGGGCTGGGCTCAGGCTCTCTCTGCCCGTGTAGCACCTGGGGCATTCAAGTTTCATGGTCCAGAGCTTCTGCTTGGTTCACCTTGAGCCCACATACTCATCCACCCCACGTAGGTCCCTGCCTGCCCTTTCCCAACAAGCCAGGTTTCTTTGGAAAAATTCCACTAACTTTGGGAAAGCTGTCTACTCCTCAACTCCAGATTCGGGTTGGCTTGAACCCAGTCCCTCAGGACTTTCCAGCCTCCCTGGCAGCCATTGATCTAGATGTGAGCACCTGCTCTTAACCCGTGTTCTCATGACTTATCACAGGAATTCGGTGGAAGTCTCAGGTCAGATGTTTTTTTCCCTATAGTGCGGCCAGATGTAAGACTCTGACTACTTTAGCTATTTTTAATACAAGAATGAAGTCTGAGCCAAGAGAATCTTTGGATCCAGCTACACTCAAATTCCATGCAGTCCTTAGGCTTTTCTCATGCAGGAGGCAATACATGTTCTCGTATGTATGAACTGGCTTGGGAGAAACATTTGTGAGCTTGCCATGGAAGCTTCTCTGCAAAAACATAATCTCTCCCTCTGGCGAACAATAGGGTTCCATACCTCTAGGAGGCTCAGCCCCAGAGAGCAAAGGTCTGTCAATTCTGAGGAGTTAGGGAAGCCCCAACTTCCTCCACCCAAGGCTTGGCTGCTTTAGAATAGGTCTGAGATGGTGTGAGGAGACGGAATCTCTTCAAGCGTCTGTTCTGGTGGTAGTGTTACCCGAGGCCCCTGGCATCCATATACCCAAAGAGTCTGGAATGTTCTGGTGGAAGCTCCACCCCGAGCCCCGTCCCCCATCTCTCTCCAAACGCTGCTACATCTCAGAAAGTCCACCAAATAATGGCCCCTCCCTTAGAGATGCTCAAGACCACTCCCATAGGGTATTTAAACTGCCCCCTCAGAAAACAGATGTGGTTTTCCAGTCTCTCTTTCCTGTCTCCTCTCTTGGGGGCTGGAAAACCATCCAGGAGTGTTTTATTCATTAAACCTGTGCTTTTTCTAATTCAGTTTGATTTGGTCTGATTTAGATTGCTGCGCCGGCAGAAAGCTTATCGGGATGCAGAACCTTTTTAGCCTCCTGGAGCAACGTGAACAAGCCAGTAGGGCTCCATTACCCCACCACAGTAGTTTTGACTGAAATCATCCACAGAGTTCTCACTGGCGGCCTATCCTTGTGGAAGATGCTCTGGAGCCTTAAAAAGATGGAGACTGGGTATGGTGGTGCACATCTGGAATTTCAGCACTCCCAGCACCCCAGAGGCAGGAGGATTGCTGTAAGTTTGAGGCTAAACTACTTGACATAGAGCAAGTTTCAGGACAACCCGGGATTCATAGCAGGATCTGTAAATTTAAAATATAAAATAAGCCAAAAAAGATGGAGAGAATGTCTTTACATACTGGCAAGAAAACTAGCCCCAAACTACCTCAAAGTTATCTCTAAGGCTGGATCCTTGACTTTACTGCAGAAAGGAATTTTTGGACGGGTCAGTATAAAACACAGTTGGGGGTTATTAAAGGCATTTTAATAGAAAGAGAGGCACCCAGGGGAATAATAATTGACCTAAGTACACTAAGTGCAGGTTGACCTCCTTGTCTTCACCCTAGCCATATCTATGGTTTTGATGAGTTTTGAAGTAATTATCTCCAAGGGTTGCTAAGCAGCTGAACGGAGACCACAGGGCGGTTCCTAGCACGCCCTGGTCAGGATTACTGTTGATAAGGTTAAAGCCTAGATAACAGGAGTGTGGGGAGTTAGGATGTTTTTACTGTAAACACCAGTCTTGTGTGAGATTCCTAGAAAGTATCCTCGTGGAGCAAGGCCACACTAAAGGCCATTAGTCTTAAGCATGGTTCATTGTTAATTTAACATTATTATTTGAAAAATCACAACACAGCTCTCTATAAGAAATGTTGTCTCTAGGGCAGCAGTCTTCACAGCAAGTGCTAGCTGGTTTGGAAGGTTGGATGCCCAGGTCCATGCAATATGACTTCAGGATGGGTGGATTTCACGGTGGGGCTGTGTGTTCAGTCATGTTGGGCTGGCATGTGGTGCCCAGTCATGGTGAACTGATTTAACATGCCAGGTAGCTCAGTGATGATCCACTGGGCATTTTGTTAGAAGAGAATAGCTGGGGGACTGGGTGGGATTGGACAGATGGCTTAACATTTAAGAGCATTTACTGTTCTGGCAGAGAACCCAGGTTTGGTTCCTAGCACCCACGTGGTGGCTCACAACCACCTGTAACTCCAATTACAAGAGATCTTCTGATGTCTGCATATAGCAGACACGCTTATGGCATACATGCATACATTCTGGGAAATACATCTCAGTGTAGCAGTTTCCTCCTAGAATGAAGCATTCCGTTTACAGGGTAGCTCCTTAATACAGAAGGTCAACAACTCATATAGCTTCAGCGAGTCCCTGAAACTGACCGGATTCGCTACCACCACCCCCAAAAGTAACCAATAAAGATTTGTCAGCATCACTTTCAGACAAACCTGGTTGCAAAAAGACAGAAAAGCTTAGCTGCCTAAAAGAAACAGAGACCAGGCAAGCAGTCTAAAGAGGAGACACCAGCTGAGCTCCCTGGAAGAGGTTTAGTGCAGCTGAGCTATCTGGAAATGACCCTTCTCAACCTGCTGAGCTTCCTGCAGACTAATGCCATGTGCTCACAGTTTTCAGCTTTTGTGTGCTGTCACCCGTGCTGGTGTTGAGTTTGGTGATGCAACTGTCTTGGAGTCATGTCTGCTCCTGTAAGCAACCTTTCCCCAAATTCCTGTAAATAACCCCAATAAAACTCATTGCTCACCATTTTGGACATTAGTGGTGCGTGCATTGGTCTGTCATGGTAGGCTCCCTATCTGGAGAATAGTGTGTGTTGCATCTCTGCAGGAAAAGTCTGCTACACAACACACATACATAAAATAAAAATAAATAAGTCTTATAAAGAAAGAGAGGAGGAGGAAGAGAAAGGCAATAAAGTAGGCATCAGTGTGTTGTCCCCTACTTACCTGTAGACGGCTTAATTTCAGTGTGTACTTATGCCTGCAAAAGCCAGATGTAGTAGCGCACACCTTTAACCCCAACACGTGGAAAGTAGAGGCAAGTGGATCTCTGTGAGTTCAAAGCCAACCTGGTCTACAGAGTTCTAGGACAGGCAAGGATACGTTGAGAAATACTTTCTTGTCAAGGAAAAAAAAGCATACTGTACACAGATGAAAGCTTTGATGGCTTTTGGGTCCCACACTGTCAAGGCTGAGAAGAAATCTCAGTTCCTTTCCCTGGATACTTTTGAGAGGGGCTCTGAGCAGGCTAATGAGCACCTGGGGTGGGTAGAGGCATGGCGCCTTCCCTGGCTCTCCTCTAGCCCTGGCTGGGGAAGGGGAGCACGTTGCCTAGCAACCTGGAGGTCCGCTGAGGCTTCCCACTGTGTCCTGATTTCCCTGCGACGGGGCATGCATGCGAAGATTGTTAGAAGGCTGGAGGGTATTTAAAAACAAAACAATACAAAACAAAGGCCAGAAAACACCCTGCCTCCGTGGCTCAGAGTGACTCTCTCCATTCTAAAACTGGAATCTGCCCAGGAGTTGAGTTTCCCTCTCCAGCAGTAGTAAAACGTCACTCCCTCAGGCTCTGTATGTAGGTTTGTGCCTGGCTGCAGGGGAAATTGCTATTAATAGTTATTTCTACCTCATGTAAAGCCCTTGGTAAGCCACCTGTGTGAAGAATGACAGTCCCTTGCACAGCTATCGTGACATCTCCCACAGACCTTCCTTGAGGAACTGAGATTTTTGCCTGCCCTGATATTCATAGTCTCTTGGTAATATAAAACAATTCTTAAATAGAAATAAGTCAGTTACATAAATATCTTTCATGTCAGGGACTGTCATAAGTAGTTTTGTGTATGAACATATACACTTATTACAACCATAGGGTAGATACTACCTTTACTTTTTTTTTTTTTTGATATATTGAGTTAAGGCACTCTATAGCTCAGGCTGGCTTCAAGCTTGGCATGTAGCCCAGGCTGCTCTCAGACTTGTGATCCTCCTGCTTCAGTCTCCTGAGTGCTGAGTTTACAAGAGTGAACCACTGTGCCTGACTAGTACCTTCATTTCATAAATACCTGAGGCACAAAGGTCAAAGGCTTGCTTAAAGGCACAGCTGCCAAGTAGCTGAGCTGGGATTTGAACCCAGCCTATAGGGCTCCGGGGTCTGAGTTCTTGTAGCAGGTACTGGGGAAGCTTTTTCTCTATCCAAAGTCAGGTACGAGTACCTACCATAGTTAGTGCCTGGGCCCTGCAGCAATCTTGTGATCAAGGTTGTGGGAGCCTAGAAAGTTCCCCGAGAAGCATATGCCCAACCTCAGTCCCTCCTCCTATTCTTGTCGGGCCTTTCCAAGTCTGTCTGAATGAGCTGCAGAAGGATTCTTCATGTCTGCACTTCAGGCTGTGTCGGGGGAACAGATAATGAAGTCCCCAAGCCTGAAAGCCTAGGGCCACCCATCACAGGTAGGCAAGATCAGTAGCCATGTAACCTTAGCCTGGGTGCTAAGACACGAGGTAGCCAGAGAGCCTTTTTCCTTTCCCTAGAGACAAGGCACAACAAAGGGAGGAGAGCACCTCCAGCACCCTGGGTGACTGGCACCTGCTGTCTCTGCATTTGCAGGTTAGCATGGTGAAGTGAGTCCTGAGGTGAAAGGACCTTGGAGCTTGTCCCAAGAACACAGGAAAGGCGGTTTCCTGAGTTTCCTCTGCACTGGGAGGTTAACTCCAGCTCTGCCAGCTCCCTGGCCTTGTCAGTGAAGGAGGGTTAAAAACCATACGCTTCTCCCAGAGAGGGGTTCACTGTGGAAAGTTCCTCTTTGGTCGTGAGGGCTTACCACTGAGGGCCCTAGCCCTTGGATTCAGACAGGCAGATGCTGGGAGCCTTCAGAGAGAAAAGGAAACCTGTTAAGGGCTGGCTGCCAGTGGACAACTCTGGTCTGACAGGCTCTCGCTGTTACCTCCTCCCCACCCTTACCCCCTACCCACAGCAAAAATAGCAAACTAAAAAGAACATCCTGCGTGCTGTGATGGGTCTGCTCTCCATCCTCCAGAGAGCCCACCCTTTCCACTATCTTGTGTACTGGGGTATTCCAGACTTCTGAGTGTGGTCTGATTCTGCCTTCAAATAGTCAGGATGAGTAGGTCTGGGTGGGTGTCCTGAGGGCCAGGATGGCTTCAGCTTCCAACCCCAGCACCAACCATGAGCCTGAGTGGAGACCCCAGGGGAGGTCAGAGGTCTTCACCCACCTTACCTGTCCCCAGAGAGGAGAATTCCAGGTTCAGGCCTGCCTGGGGCTCCTGCCACCATCCTTCTGTGCTGGTGTCCCCAAAGCTATCTTTCACCAGAGAGGGTCAAGGCAGAGGAGGGCAGTGAGTGAATCTTCTGGGCCTGTGAAGGAGGCTGAGAGCTGGGTGTATCCTGGCCAGAAGCCCAGCAAGCCTGAGTATGTTATGAAAAGATAATATCATTCTGACTTTTGGGCAAAAGCTCTTGGTGATGTCCTCGCCTTGTGACTTCTGCCAGGCCTGTTGTTCTGATTACAGGGCTTGAGGCCTGGCCACAGTACGCTACATGGCTTGATAGGAGGGATTGATGGATGTGCCTTTGATCCATGGACCTCACTGCTGGGGCGCAGCAGAATTGAATTCATCTTTGGGATAGTTTTGTCATGAGCAAGCGTCAGGCGTAGAACTGCTGTGGCTTAAGCCTCGTCTTTCCCCTACCACCCTCCCTCAGCAGCAAGGCCCATGGGAGCTTGCCTTTGGGAGGAGGGGTCATTGAGCCACAGCTCAGTTTGAAGAGAAATCCCTCCCCAGTGTTCCTGCTTAGACTATGGTTTGGGGGAACCCAAACCGTTAGGGGACACTTTGTCCTTTGCAAGCGAGTCCAGAAGACAGGGGCACTGAACCACTGCACCCTTGGTGACCCCAGACCACCTCAAGAGCTGCAGCCTCACTAGACAGAAGGAAATGAAGCAGACAAGCGTATTCAGAAGAGAAAGACACCAGAGTCTGGACACTAAGGATCACAAGGGGCAGGAGGGCAGAGGTCAAAGATCAAGAGCCTGGGTGTCTGGGTGGTGAATACTCTCAGGTTGACCGTGGTGAGCTGTCTTTCCTGTTCTCTGGCTGATGCTGGGCACAGAGGCTGAGGGGGTCAGGGGAGCCCAAGCCTAGGAGCTGACTTCTGCCATAGCCCCCCTCAGGGGGTTATGTGGGGTCATCTTACCACATAGCCTTGATGGCTGCAGCCTGAGGAGACAAACTGGCCCTGGTCTTCCACACTGAGGAGGAGGAAGTGGCTTTCACTGAACACCTCTCTCCCTAGCTGTGTGCTGAACATTTGGGGACATCATTATCAGCATGGTTTACAGATGTGAAGACCAAGATTCTGGGAGAAGGCCTCCTTAAGGCCAGTGTCAGGAGCCAAATGGAGCCAAAGAACCCGCTTTACCAACTGTGCTTCCCAGAATTTGGGCCATTTCCTCCCTTTTTGGCCCTAGGGACCATTAGGCTTCTTTTAACTTCTTAATTACCGAGGTCCTAGAGCCAGCCATAAGTCCCAGCCATAAGAATCCAGGGAATTTATCCTCTGCCTTTGCCTGAAACTCCTTACTGCTCTTGAAAGAAGAGCAGGGGGAAAATAGAGGTGGTTGGAGTGTCCTAAGGGAGGGCCTAGAATCGGTCTCTTTAGCAGGGTAATCTCCAGGAGTCTTCTCCTTTGTGACCCCAGGGAAGGTGAAGATGGTTGAGGAGGGAGAGGTTAGTAAAAACTGCAGCGAAATCAGAATACTTCCTGCCCTTTTCATGGGGTGGAGCTGGGAGTTCAAATCCCAGGGATATGCATGTCCTATCATCACTCAGTTTTCATGCTTCAACAGCCTTGTCTCTGCCACTTCATACTCAGGCCAACGCCTGACCCAGGGGCTTGCCTCGATCTTACAGTGGAAGGCCTGCAGACCCTTGAAATCATGGTGGGGTGTAGGTGTCCCACCTTCCCAAGAGTCCTAGAAGCCAGCCTTTGAGGAGTCATGGGAAGTGACATGACTTGCTGGAAGGTCAGGGAGAGCCTAGAGGAAACATCCTAGAGAGCAGGAGTGTGTGTAGTGCATTATGGGAGTGCAGATAGGATTGGGCAAGGACAGAGTGCATTCATGATCCTAATGAATATTCTGGGCACAGGGCAGAAAAAAAAAAAGCAGGGGAGGACTAGATCATATCCCAATCATTTGGATACAGACGACTGCAGAACATGGGCTCCATGCCAGGCAAAAGTGAACCAGTGAAAGCATAAGCAACCTGAGCATGGTGGCACATACTCGAGAGGATGAGGAAGGAAGGTTGCTGAAGCTCCAGTTCAGCTAGGACCAAAACACTAGGCTATTTCTGGGATGGGGTGTGTATGGGGGGGGGGAGGCAATGTGGCTCTGCTCCAGGATTGAGGCACGGAGAACAGTAGGAGGTACCAGTTGGTGCACACAGTGTTCACCACATTGTAGAAGAATTCTGTGATGAGCGCCCTGTGCAATTGGGTCCTGTGGGGCAATAGTTCTGGCCTGGCCTTAGCAGTCATCCTCCTGCAGCTGGAGGGAAGCCCGCTGGCTGGAGAAGTGAACAGGACGCGAGGGACACACACATGTGGCTGGTGTGAGATGCCTTTAAGGAGACTGCCGCCACCACTGATGAGTCAGTGGTCTGTGTCCTTTGCCAGCACTGCTTCCTGGGATTGGGATTCAGGGAAAGGCAGGGTGTGAGGGAGCAGTAGGGGTGTTGCTTCAGCCTCTGGGAGGCTGAAGGGGAGAAGCCTCAGCTTTACTTCCTGCACCAGCTTACACCCAGAGAAACAGCTTTCTCTGCAATGAGTCTGAGACCCAGGCTTGCATCCCGAGGGTACATAATCTTATGCCCAGTCCCCCCTTCCCCTTCCCCTCTTACTGCAAGCCTTAACACCCAGGGATGACTCCGAGGGACTAGGAGATGGTTGTCTCTGTTTCCTTTCTCTCGGAAGTAAATGGGCCGTAGTCTGTCAGTTATCTCTGCTTGAAGAGTCTAAAGCCCTCTTGGTACCACTGCCCTGCCTTGAAGCCAGAGTTCCTTTGTAGCCTGCACGCTTTAGAAGACTCCCTCACAGCCACTGGATCCTCAGAGAAATGTCAGGAATTGACCAATGTCAGTGACCCTTCTGCTACACACCTGAGATTCCTCAAAGGAACCACCACAGGGTAGGCTGTCAAATGTACAGGTAAGGTCTAGATGAGGTTCCTCAGAAGAGATGGCTGTGGAGCCCAGCAAGTCCAGACCCCAGGTCAAGAGAGCCTTCTTTGAGGAATCCTTTGGCTCTATTCCAGGAGTCCATATGGAGTGGGTGGGCTGCTACCATGGAAGGGAAGGTGAGCATTGATCTCAGCTCTAGAGAGGGAGGGCTGCTGTCACCATGGCCCTTACCCTACACAGGGCCTCAACACAGCATGCATTAATGGCTCAGGCACATTGCACCCCCATCCATAGCTGGGATTTATGGGAGGTCTTCAGAAGATGCAAAGGCAGGCTCCTTGGGGACACTGATGTGGGGACAATGGTGAAAGAGCAGGTGCCTCTAGGGAAATTCCAGACAGAGGAAAAAATAAAAAGGATGGAGACAGGCAGGAATGGTTACTCCATGAGCTGTCCCTTCCCAATGAGAGTGGGTGGAGCTGAAGACTTGCTGAGTAATGTGCTCAGGGGACAGCCAAAATGAGGAGGATGTGTGGCCCTTGATGGGTTTAAATGCCAATGAAATTACACTGCTGGCCTCAGATTCTCCAGTGGTCAGAATGACAGGGTACTCTTCTGAGGCAAACTCCTTCTGAAAGACCTGAGTTCTGACTCTTTAGACTCCATCCTTTCATTTCCTCATTCATTCACAAACAGCAGAATGCTGTGCTTCGGAGCCTTGCGGGGAAGGCAGTGCTAAAAAATGCTAATACTGACCACCACCCAGCAGGGTCTTAGCATGCAGGTGAGGGTTGCAGAGAAGACTTGGCTCTGCTGGTCTGGGAAATGGCCGATGTAGAGAAGTGAGTCTTTCTTGAAGAAAGAGCAGGGGACAGTGGGAAAGGACATTCCAGGCGAAGGCCAGGAAACACCGCAGGGCCAGAGCAACTGAAGGAAGCAGGAGGCAGGACCTACAATGTGGTGCAGCCAGTAACATACAGGCTTTGCCAGCCCTCTTGATGCTGGGTGGGGCTTGGTCTCATGTGGAGGGTGAAAGCAGGATCCATGAAGGCCTAGGCTTACACCTGGTTTCCACTACAGAGGCTGCTGAGCATGCGTCAGTTCCCTCCTCTGTGTAACAGGGTGGCCGTGGTCCTGGAACTTCCGTGAGAACACAGTATGGTAGTGCTTTGTTAACTCTAAGCAGCTTTACAACCCGGAGGCATCACTGGGTAACACTTCGGCAGCAGCCTTAGCACCCAGGCACCCTCAGCTTTGACCTTTAGGAGCGCTACTTCCTGAGCAAAGGCGGCTCTCGCCCAAGTCATGTTAGTTCTCAGGAGCTGGATGAAGTTGGTCTTTTGACCTTTTCCATTCACTCTGGGGTCCTTTCGTTTGAGACTAGGCACAGCTGACCCAGAGAACCTGGACCCTGCTTGGGGGAAAGTCAGAGGCAAGAGTAAAGACTGAACTAATCTGCAGGCTAAGGGTGGAGGGGTGCAAGAGTGGGGTTAGCCCCCTCCCGGTGGGGCAGGGACCTTTGGCAAGGCAGGACAGTGAGCAGCTGGTAAGTGGGGCCAGGAGCAGTTAGCAACACTATCAGGCCCTGGGATGTGGAGAAAAGGTAGAGAAATTAAGTCAGGAAGACAGTCTGCCTCCATCCAGTTCCCTCCACGAGCTCAGGGCTGGCACTGCTAAGAAATCAGAGCTGGAGGGAGGAGGAAAGCGCCCCTGGCTCTACCTGACTGTTAAGGCTTCCTGACTGTTAAGACTCCATCAGTGCCCTACGGAACTCAGGCCCATGCTGCCGTTATTCGAACAGATTTTGTTCCCGTTAGCCCCCGGAGCCACTGGGCTCTGCCTGGGCATGTCCCCAGTGGTCAGTGACTCAGCTATCTTTATTGTATTTTATTTCATTTTATTTGCTAGAGGGTTGGATCCACTAGCTGCTGAACCCTGGCTCTGCCCGTCTTCCTTGCCTTTGCCACTGGCCCCTTTTGTCAGCAGCACCTTGGCACCAGTAACTCTTCGCACTGGGTAGGCGCCGTAAATATTTGTTGAATGGAATTCTTGTCTCTGGCTGGGATTTTCCACTGTAGCCGAAGGACTGCTCCCACCCTTGCTATGGCCAGGCCTGTTTTGGAGTCCACCCTATATGTATGTCCACCATGACTTCTCTTCCTTGCCACACCCATCCCTCCTCACAGCCATCCTTTCAGAATGCTCCTCGGAGCCACAGCCTCCCTGTGGACCCATGGCTGCCTGAGAACTCCGTTGCTCCACCCACTGTGAGCTTCTTGACCTCTGTCTTCTGTTTATTCCTTGTTTTTCCTCCTCTACACATGTCTCGGTGGCGTGGCTGAGGAAAACAGGCCCACAGCAGACTCCATCAGTGCCCTACGGAACTCAGGCCCAGAGAGACGATAGATCGCGCCGATGGCCACAGAACCACCAGTACTGCGGGAAGCTCTTCAGGCTGGTGGGCAGGCTCCTGAGCTTTGAACCTTTACGGTAGCATTTCCTATAACCAAAGTTTGAGGAGCATCCTCATGGAGATTTGGTGAGGACTAAGTAAGGTCAACTACAGGAAGCTGCTTTGTAAACTATAAAAAAACAAATTGCAAGCATTAATCAGTTGTAAAATACGTTGGAAATAGCCACATTGTGCTAGTTGATAAAGTACTTGCAATTAATTCTATTGTTTCCAAACTAACCATGAACTGAAAATCTGCCTTTCTCCCCTTTTCATGTGACTAAATCAACTGAAATTTTCAGTGAATTTGGCTTGGTAGTCGTGTTCCTGCTTTATCTCTATGACTGACCACTATTGCCACATCCATTCTCCTTGACTGCAGTGTCTCTTCCCTGGAGCCCCTCCTTTCTGTTTTCTAGGCTCTTACCCAGAGCAAGAGTGATTGCCACATCACACAATGGCTTCCCAGCCACACCACGCTTCTTCCTGCCACCCTTTTATTTATTTACTTATTTATTTATTTATTTTTATCTCACATCCATCCTTCCCAAAGCTGCTAGAAAATTCAGTTTGGCTATTGCCGTTCCACTGAGCACCCCAAAGGCCTATCTTATAGCTAACGGGATACAGCAGGAAGTAAAAATAGGAAGTGGGATTATGGGAAAAAGAACTGCCAAATCCATTGTTATTTGCTGATGATACAATCGCATACCTAGCAAACCCGGGAGAATACACCAAAAGGCAAATATAACTCATGACTTTCTTTAGTTGGCTGCAAAATAACAATTGACACTTATGTAGAATGAAACTCTTGCCAGCCCTGTCCTAAGTGCTCTGTGTGGGCTCCCTTACTCCCCTCTGTTCTCACTCTTATTTTGCAGGCAAGGAAAGCAAGACTTGGGCCGTTGGGAGGCTGGACCCAGACCAACACTGTTGTGCTTGTGTGTTTAGTTGCTCTGCCATCAACAATTGTGCTGTGTACCAGCAATTCTTCCTCATAAATATGTTAGGAGGAAAGACATGGTCACCATAGCCATCAGAGATGCTGGCATTTCGGCGGGTGCCTCATCATCTAGGTCTCCAGGCAGCGGTGCTCTTCTTACCCCCAGAGTCTCATGAAACCTTTCACCAAGTTGTTACCAATTTCTGGCCGTCACCTCACTAACAACAAAGGTCCTGGATTCTAGCTAGGAGTCACCTGGAAGAGAATGCTACAATAAGCCCCCATCTCTCTCCCCTTCTAGGAACACATTTTGGGCACAGCAGTCTGCTCTTCAGAGGTCAGCTCTGTCTTCCACAGACATCCTCTGACTTACATTTTTGTGTTGAAGGTCCCACCCCTAACTGAGGAATTATTGGTAACAGATAGCTGATGATAGAGGGGAAGTCCTTTTATTTTTAAGTATTTGGCCCCTGGGAGGTTAGCCACACCCCTGTGCATGGCCCCATAGGAGCAGCCTAAATTAGACTTGAAGGTTTTAAAAAGAAAAAAGAGGACTCAAAGTTGGGTGTGTAGGGAAGAGGGGTATTGGTCTGGGAGGAGCTGGGTGAAGGGGTGTGAACATGATCAAATTACACTGTATAAGATCCTCAAAGAACAAAACTCTTCAGAGCTCTTGAAGAAAGGGGAGAGTGCTCTAATGAACACTGCTGCTTCTGCTGCTTGCCTAAAAGCAACTTCTTCCGAGTTTCCATGCTTAGAACCACATCATCTTCAGACAAGGAAGCTTCCACTTCTTCCTGTCTGTCCTGTGTGTAACCCCTTGGTCTCCTTCACTTGTCTAACTGTTCTAGCTAAGACTTCAAGTAGAATATTGAGTCCTAAATGAGATATCTATATCTATACCCTTCTCCCAAGGCCCAGAGATCATCACAGAAGAGGGGCAAAAAATCGAAAGGGCCCGAGGTGGTAAAATATTACAAAGAAATAGTGTTCTCCAGACATAACAGGGCAGGTATAAATTCACAGAGAGTTTGACGGCATACACAAGACCCGATCAAGCTTAGCGAGACAGAATGTCCGCACAGAGGCCAAAGGTGGGCACAAAGTCCCACTCCTAATTGAGGAATTATTTGTAAACAAAGACTGTGCTTTTGTTTCCCTGTCACCCAGACCCAAATAATCACACAAAAACTATATTAATTACAACACTGTTTGGCCAATGGCTCAGGCATATTCCTAGCTAGCTCTTATATCTTAAATTAACCCATTTCTATTAATCTGTGTGTTGCCATGAAGCTGTGGCTTACCAGTAAGGTTCTGGCACTTCTTCTTCTGCAGCTACATGGCATCTGCCTGACTCCACCATCTTTCTCCCTGTATTCAGTTCAGTTTTCCTGTCTAGCTATATTCTGCCCTGCCATATGTCAAAGCAGCTTCTTTATTAACCAATGGTAATNGGCCAATGGCTCAGGCATATTCCTAGCTAGCTCTTATATCTTAAATTAACCCATTTCTATTAATCTGTGTGTTGCCATGAAGCTGTGGCTTACCAGTAAGGTTCTGGCACTTCTTCTTCTGCAGCTACATGGCATCTGCCTGACTCCACCATCTTTCTCCCTGTATTCAGTTCAGTTTTCCTGTCTAGCTATATTCTGCCCTGCCATATGTCAAAGCAGCTTCTTTATTAACCAATGGTAATAAAACATATTCACAGCATACAGAGGGGAATCCCACATCAATTATTGGCAGAAGATTGCTGATGAGAGGGGAAGTCCTTTTATTTTTAAGTATTTGACCCTGGGAGGTTGGCAGCGCTCCAGTGGATGAGCCCATAGGAGCAGTCAGAATTAGATGGTTTAAAAAGGGGGGGTGACTCAAATTTGAGCATGTAGGGAAGAGGGGTGTGGACATAGAAGGAGTTGCATGAAGAGATGTTGACTATGATCAAAACATAAAATCCTCAGAGAACGAAAATTATTTTTTTAAAAAAATCATAAAATATTAAAGGAAAAGAGGCTCCTTGCAGCCAGATGTTCCAGCTGCAGTGATCTTTCAGTGCCTGTTGGGTCCCAGGGTGGTGTTCATGGTACCATCTTGGGTTGCCAACAGAGCGTGTGTTTTGCATTTTCCTCACCATTTGGGATGTTCTCTGGGCTTGAGACAGTACCTCTTCCCCCTCTAGTCAATGTTAGGGTGTGAATAGCACCCTGAAAGAGTAGGCTACTTGTTGCCTGATTGATTTTAAATTTTGGCCTGTGACTTTTCTGCCTAGAAGTGGAGGAAATATTTATTAAGTGCACTGAATGTGTGCCCAGCATGTTAGGAAGTTCCATAAGTCATCTTAATCCATGCCATAACCTTGTAGAGAAAGTGTTATCAAACTCCCTTTGAAGGGAGGAAATTGAGGTTTCCAGGCTTGAGGAGTTCTTGGCAGATTGAATGCTGGGCTGGAACACAGTTGGCTCCAAAGCTGTGGCCTTGCTTTTCATCACACTTCTCCCAGGTAGAACACCATCCATGCAGTGCTCTAAATCTGGATGGGGTCCTCAAAAATAGCAGAAAAGTGACTGGGGTGGGGTGCTAATGGGGCTGGGAGATTCTGAAGCATGGGGCTAGGGAAGGAATCAGGACTTCTGAAGATTACTGACACCCTCCAGGAGGGCACTAGCCTATTAGTAGGAGTATACCAAATCCCCATTAGACCAAGCAGTTGTAGAATACCTCTGGTCTTGGTCTGTCCACAGCATGCATTGGCCCATTGGTTGGGACCCAAACCAGTGACTTTCCTGGCTAAGAGCTGCATCTGAAGACTAAAGCTGAACCTCAGCACTTGTCACTTGGGCCAGTTTAGATGGCAGGGATACTGATGG
Source organism: Bramus lutescens (assembly GCA_001685075.1). Taxonomy (NCBI): domain Eukaryota; kingdom Metazoa; phylum Chordata; class Mammalia; order Rodentia; family Cricetidae; genus Bramus; species Bramus lutescens. Next base: position 146,282 of record LOEQ01001257.1, read on the forward strand.
AATAAACAACAAAGAGGGAGACTGGTCCCCGATGCTGGACCTATTGACTCAACCTGTTTCCACAAGGAACAGAGGTGATAGGGGCTCAGACGCAGCCTGGATCCTCTTGACTCAACTGTCTCTAATTCACATGCACATCCCAGTGGCCCTTCCAAGGATGGAAGAAGAAGCTAGAGAGAGAGACACACATACAGTAGGATGAGTTATGTGGGCAATGGACGGAAGGGCCAAACTAGCCAGTACAACATTTATTGGGATAGGACATGAATGCTATAGAGAATCTTTTAATTTTTTTCTGTGATAAGTGTGGTGTGTTTGTACTCGTGCACACACGCATGTGTGTATGTATGTGCACCATTTCAGGGTGGGTGCTCTTACTATTCTCACTGCACTGATGAGTAACCAGAGGCTTATGGAAACACGGGCCTCTGTCTTGTGGACCCTAAACCAGTATGTCTGTTATTGTCACAGCCTCAGAGTCAGGCAGGGCAGACCAGCTAGTCCAGGATCAAGATCACCTAGTCCTGGTCTCCCCCATCCCTGCACTGATTCATTTAGTCTGCCATCACAGTGACACCCACCCGTTTGTTGGGCCTGTCCCTTGTAGGCAGTCTCCTGCAATGCTCTTCTCTTTGCTTGCTGGAAGAGGGCTGGTGGTTTACACTGAGGTGAAAATGACTTGGGGAGGACCTGAGAGGCTCAGGAAAGAACTCATCACATGCACGCTAGCTCCCAGTCAGTTCCTGGTCTTGCCTGGGTCATGGTAGATGAAAGAAGGTAACTTGGGAGGAGCCCAGAAGATTAATGGTCCAATGGATGAGATAACTGACCTCCTGAAATGTCCTCCCAAGGCTCATGTCTTAAAGGTTTGGTCCCCAGCTGATGTTATGGTGCCAGCAGGGCCTGGTGGAAGGAAGTTAATTCCCTGTGGGCATTCTCTTGATGTGGCTATCGGATCTCAGTCCTTTCTTCCCTCTCTTTGCTTCCTGGCTAGCTCAAGGCAAGCAGCTTCCCCTTGCCATGTGCTTTCTTACCGCAGGTCTGAAGGCAGTAGTGTAAAATAGACTGAGGCAAACCAAGTGTTTTCCTTCTTGTAAGTCCATCTCAGGCATTTTCTCATAGAGACAGAGCACTGACTGAAAATGCTCCTCAGTAAAACAGTGCTCACAACTTTAATGCCCCAGTTCGGCTAAAGTTGGATGGCTACTCTGGATGTGGGAGTTCTTAGGAAATGGTAAAGTTATTTAATTATAAGAACATTTGTATGATTTCAGGAATGTGTGTTTTATGAGAGAACAAAGCTTTGAGCCAAGGGATGAGGACTTAACTAGCAAGGGCGTCTTCTTGGGCACAAAAAGTCCCTACTGTTTTTCCAGAAACATACCTAACATCCCACAGCTGGCCTCTAGCCGCCTCCCATAAGCCAGAAATCAGAACGAGCTGGTAAAAGACCCTTGTGAGGAACCTCAAGACTGGGTCCCAAAGCAACAGAGGATTTTTTTTAAGGGCAGAAACTCCTGTCTTCAGAGATTGTGGTTGAGCCTGTGGTGGCCAGGAGGCTGTCCCCTAAGAGAGGGGCTTCCTGAGATTGACTCAGGCCATGTCACTACAGCTATGCAAGCTGGTCTCCATAGACCAATGGACAGATAGATGTAGTACAATGGGAAAGGACTGTGCTACACTTGGATGGCACAGCTGTCTGCTTTGCTAAACACCCAGGTGGCCCTTTGCAGCATGGAGACCACACGGCTCGAAGGGAGGCACAGTGGGGCTTTATAGCAAGTTTTGTCAGAGTCAGCACACATCTGCATGTGTGTGCACACATATACAGAAAGCAGACACATTCAAATGTGTGCACATACATGCCCATCAACAGTGGACAGGAAGAGCCTACCTTTGGACATGTCTCACTATTTCATTTTTATTTTTTTGCATTTTTTCTTTGAGGAAAGATCTGGCTATGTAGTCTTGGCTCACTCTGTAGACCAGGCTGGCCTCAAACTCACAGAAATCTGCCTACCTTTGCCTCCAGAGTGCTGGGATTAAAAGTCCACGCTACCAGATCCAGCATTGTTTTGTCTTTAAGACAGGGCATTACTCTATAACCCCAAACTTGCGATACTCCTGCCCCAGCTTCCCAAGTGCTGGGATTACAGGTGTGTTCTGTCATGCCTGGAAAAGCAAATGAACTAACTCCTTTAAAAAAAAAATAGAAGTATTTTATTTTTAATTAGTCTTTCACTTGTGTGTATGTATGTGTACCATGGCTTCCCTATTTCCTGTGGATCTCAGAAGAGAGTACTGGATTGTCTGGAACTGAGAATGGTTGTGAGCCACCATGTGGGGTCTGGGAGTCAAAACTTGATCCTCGGGGCTGGAGAAATGGCTCAGCCATTAAAAGGACTGGTTGCTCTTCCGGGGGTTCTGCGTTCAATTCCCAGCAGCCACATGGTAGTGCACAACCATCTGTAATAGGATCTAATTCCCTCTTCTGGTGTGCATGAAGACAGGTCACTCATATACATTAAATTAATTAATTAATTAATGTAAACTGGGTCCTTTGTAAGAGCAACAGGTGCTCTTAAACCCTGAACCAGGGCTGGAGAGATGGCTCAGTGGTTAAGAGCACTGGCTACTCTTCCAGAGGTCCTGAGTTCAATTCCCAGCAACTACATGGTGGCTCACACCATCTGTAATGAGATCTGGTGCACTCCTCTGGCATTTGGGCACACATGGAGACAGAATGTTGTATACATAATAAATAAATCTTTTTTTTTTTTAAAAAATCAAAACCCTGAACCATCTTCCCAGCCCCAAACTGATTATTTTAAATAGCTGTTTTTATGAAATAACATCAGATATTTTTAAATTTTTTTATCAGATTAACAAAGTGTTAAAAATATATTGGGAATATTTTTAAAGATTATTATTTTCTTACTTAGTTCTAAGCAGTCTATTGAATTAATTAAATTGGCTCGAGACTTAGGCATTTTTAAAAATTAGGTTCAGTTTTGGAGATCCCAGGCAATTTTTCCTAGGGTTTAGCCAGTGGCTCTTGGCTATGAGATTGGCTTTTGCCATAGGTGTGTTTGTTTGATAGGACAATGTCCCTCTTGACAAGGATGGCTTAGCCTATTCTGACTGAGGATGGGTGTTAGGAGAGCTCTAGGCCCGAGGCTTACAGTATTGAGAATACAAATGTATTTTATGTTACAGTCCAGAACACACAAACACATGTATCTAGCCACTGCAGTTTGGATCCAGAATGTCTCTGAAAGGCCCTGTGTGAGGGCCAGAGTGGAAACTTGAAGAGGTGGGTCCCGTGAGAAGTCTTCATGTCATTGGAATGTAACCTCCAGTCTGCGTCTGTGGTGATGTACTATTATGAAGATCGTTGTTACACGCAAAGGGACTGCAGCTTTTACTGGACCTCACGGTCAGAGAAATATACATGGAAATCACTCAAAGCTTAAGACCCCTGTGTTCCTGTTTGTTTAACCTGAAGAGGACAATTACCAACCAACCTTACTTACTTGGGATTTCCCGTGTGATGAGCTTTCACAATCTAAGCCTCTTAGCAGAGCAGCAGTCATAGACTATGTGCCCTTCCATATATACCTCTGCCAGAGAGCAAAGTACATGTGTCTGTGTGTGCACTATAATAGTTATTGCTGAAACAACATATAGCCTGAAAAGCGACCTTAAGAACAAATACCTCCCATAAATGATGGGCACAGCATTTGGACATTCCGTAATACTGTTTTATTTATTATCTGGGTTGGTTGGGATCAGCTGGAGTCAGTGACTTAATCCTGTGTAAAACTGCTAAGATTTCTGTAAAGTGTTCCTCATTCCCTCCCCATGTGATGCTTTCTTTCTATGTCGTTCAGCAAATACAGAGCAGAGCCCTTTGTTGGAGGCATACTCGGACAGACACAGGGACAGGCAGATACACAAGACACTTTCTGGCAGACACAGACTCAGACCCATACAATAGACAGATTGGAGACAGCAGAAGACACAGGGGGAGAGAGTGGAGAATCTAAGTCTGGGTTAGCACTTAGTTTAGTGAATCCAAGTGGAAGTGCTTTTAATTTCGTTCCCTTAATGTGACACCAACATATTATTGGTGACTTTGAGTTTATGAACAATACATTCAAGCTGAGGTACCTTTCTCTCTCTTCCTGACCATGAGGGAAGTGGTCTTACTCCACCACATCTTTCCATTGTGGTAAACTGGCTCACCATAAGCCCAAAGGCAACGGGGCCGATCAGCAACAGATGAGACATCTTCAAACTGTTAAGCAGTATGTTCATGGGATCATGTAGCCATTGCCGCAGCAGATTCCAGAACACTTTTATCCTTCCTGAAATAAACTTTCCACCTATTAGCAAGGAATATTCATTTTCCTCCAGGCCACCCTCCCATCTCTAGATAATCAGTATTCCGCTCTCCATTTTCATGTTTGTCAAAGGTCAAATAAGCCCTTTTGCTTTGTGTTACTTATCTCTAGTATTCGTTATGGCGGTAGGAAGTTGCCTAACACCAGCTGAAGCAAAAGCTCATGAACTGACACTCAGCCTTTCTCTATGTGATACATTCACACTTTCCAGCTGCTCAGATGATGGTGGCTAAGCTGCCTACGACCGGTCAGGGAAGAGGTAAGTGCAGGATGAAGAGCGGGGGTGGAGCACATGAATCATTAATCACTGGGGAAACGGAAACCCAAACCACAGTACGGAAAAAATAAACCCACTGATAATAACAAGTGTTGACAAGAATACAGAGAAATTAGAAAGTCCATCCTGCTGATGGGATGTAACTGGTGCAGATTCTGTGGAAACCAGTCTAGAAGTTCCTCAAAAAGATAAAGATAGAGTTCTCATATGACCCGTCAATTCCACTCCTGGGTGTACACCCAAGAGAAAGGAGTCTGTCTTTTTACCTCAAACCCAGCATGCCAGTATTCATAGGGGCATTACTCATAATAGCCAACAAGAGAACACAGATCACAGGCCCATCAGCCAGATAAGCCAAGTGTGGTGTATCTACTCGGTGGAATACTAGTCAGTAATAAAAATAGAGGCGTGGACCCACACTACCAGACCGGTGAGCTTTGGAGACTGTGCCACCAGGGCTGCAGAGATGGACCACGTGGTGAGCATAGTAAGTGGCCTGTGGGCCAGTGAGCCATGGAGGCAGAGGAGACACTGGGCCAGTAATCAGAGGAGATTATTACTCATTAGAAAGATATCAGACACCCGCAAACTTCTGAGTCCCTGCTTAAACAAAGGAAACCAGAGAATCAGTGGATGCACCTGCTTAGCCACTGAAATTGAGCAGATTGTGCTATGGACAGATGTGCATTTTGGGGTGTCATCTTCGCACTCATCAAGGAGAATGTTCCCCACCTTGGTGCACATGGCTAGGCAGCTACTGACCTTCTCAAACTTGGGTCAAACCTGTTATTTCTCTAACAATCAGTGAGCGCTGGTATCCAGGGCATGTTTGGGGCGAGCTCTAGGGAGCTCCTGGGAGCCCATGCTGCAGTACTCCTCCAGCTTGTGAGAAACATGACTTTGAACTAGAAGCCCATAAGGCGTGTTTGCTGACTCCTTCCTGGTACCCTCATGAGCCTTGCTCACGGTGTGGGCATCTTCTCTTCTACAGCCCATGAGTGCCCCCTCCCATTCCAGGAGTCAGCCTCAACTTCCCTTCTTCTAGGACTTGCCTCTGCCATTCCTATGGGTGCCAACGCCAGCTCCTTCTACACCCCTTGGTCCCATCTTGACCTCCTCTGCCTTCTTCCCTGCATGCTGCTTCCAGACAGCAGCAGAGCGATGCCTGCAGTGTCCACTTTCTGACAGCTGCCTGCAGGGCCTGGGTGGGCCCAGTCTCTGAACATGCGCTGAATGTCCACAGACTAGTTTAGCCCACAGGGTGTGCTTTGCCTTGCACGATCTGAACTTCATTCATATTAATTTTGTTCTGTTTTAGATTTTGAGACAGGGTTTCTCTCATTTATATTAATTTTGTTTTGTTTTAGTTTTCCGAGACAGGGTTTCTCTGCGCAACAGTCCTGGCTGTTTTGGAACTGGGTCTGTAGACCAGGCTTATGTTGAATTCACAGAGATCCTCCTACCTCTGCCCCCCTAGGACTTAAAGGTGCGCACCATCATCACCTGGCTATATCAATTATTTTTAAAGAAAAGAGACACTCATTTTCTTGGATAATGAGACAGCCCAGAAAGTTATCCCCGGAGGGTCTGGTAAGGGCTGTGTGTGGCTGACTTGGGGCGGCTGAGTTACCTCTTCAGTGGCAGATGTGACATGTGTTCATACCCCAGGAATCACTTAGATTCCGTGTGCCTTCTACAACTCTGGGAGCTTTTCTGGAATTTATTGCCAAGGGTCTCAGGCAGCCTTACAGAGCTGAGGCCTCTCGCAGACCCCAGCACGGAGGCATTGGGAAACATCTGCCACTTCTGATTCCCTCCCTGTCTTCCTTCTGCTTAAGAGAAGCTTCTCTGGGCCCACCTGTCCTGACCAAAACTTTCATTTTGTAAGAGGACAGGAAGCAGACCCAGGCAGCAAGAAGATCCTGCTATGCAGTTTCTAAGAACCTCTGGAACGGTCCTTAAGCAAGCCAGCCAGTCTGCATTTGTCAGACTGCGTGGGGATGAGTGGGTGGGAGGGGGCAGGGGAAGGAGGGTAGGAGGGGAGACAGTTTCTCAGGATTACTCGGGAGTGAAGTGGGCGACTTGGCCTATGGAGCTTTTCCTGTGTCTTGGCTGCAACGGATGCACAGGTTGCTTGTTACTGAGGATGCCACCGAGGCTGAGATTCCGAAAAAGATGTGTTTGAAGGGAATATTGAAAGGATTCAAGCTGTCTGTTGCAAGGCTCTGGCTTACAGGAAATCACCACGTGTACTAGGAATAGAGAGAAAGGTAGTGTTTGGATCTTTTTCTCCGGCCTTCCTGTGGGAAGGTGGTTGCCTGTTCCAAAGAGATGGAGGATGTCACTTAAAAAGATATGCACCATGCTCAGCGCTGCAGAGACCACTGAGCACCGGGGAGATAAAGCAGGGCCCTCACTGTGTACACCTCTGCTTGAGAGTCTTCAGGAAGTTGGAGACTGGGGAAGTCCTGTACATTCAATGCTATTGACATTTCCCGATTTCAGTTGCCATTTCCAGGCAATGAAGACCTTCAATCCTCCCTCATGACTTGGGGCTGGGGCGTGTCCGGAATCTTATGGTGTGGGTGCCAAGTGTTATGCTGAAATTGTCCTGCCCTAACCACTCACCCACCCTGATGGTGGCAACCATTGACTATGATTTCAGATAGTCGATTAGCTTTATGATAACTCAGAGCAGTTCCATTGAGATCTTTGGAAATGACCCTTATTTGGGATTCATTCGAATTTCTTTCAAGCACTAATATGAATTTACTTGAAATAAAAATTATGATAAAAAAAAAAAGGTCCGGGAGGCCTGTTCTTTTCTGAAAGGAAATGAAGGAGGAGTGGAGGAAGGGGAAACTGTGGTCAGGATGTATGGAAAATCAGTAATAATAAAGATGTATAAAGGGGAAAAGTCAGTCATAAAAGACCACATATTGAACTATCCCGTTGATGTGAAGTGCCAGGAACTGACAAGGCTGTAGAAACAGAAACTGCTTAGTGACCGCCTAGGACTGGGGGATGGAAGCCTGGAGGGAAAGGGAGATTAACTCATAACGGGTAGAAAGTTTGCTTTAGGAGGAGTGGAAATGTTCTGGAATCGATTGTAGTATAATGTATGCATGAATGAATGGACAAAGAATCATTGAATCATAAACACTAGGCAGGTAAATTGTACAGACTGTTGATTACATCCCAAAGAAACTGTTAGAAAACAAAGAATACTTTAGAAACTTACAGAAATTTAACACTATTGTAATATCTAAGTGTGTGATACTTTTCTCTAGTTCCCTGTTGCTGATTTATTTTATTTTACAAAAGAATCAGTCCATGACAGATTGGAAAAGACAAAAAGAAGGTCCCCAACTCCACCAAGGCAATGTTCAAGAAAATTGATTTGATTACTAATTGGTTGTGATCTGGATTTTGACAAATAGGGCAGCACCCATTTCTATGGGTTCTATACCTATGTATTTAATCAATTGTGAATAACAGAAAGGAAAAAATGCATCTGTACTGAACACATACAGACTTGTATTCTTATCGCTGTTTCCTAAATAGTACAGTGTAACAATTAGCTGCATGGCATTTAGCTGCATTGGGGAATTATAGGTGATTGAAAGGTGACTAAAAGTATCTGGGAGGATGTGCACACATGAAATGCAAATCTATGTCATTCTATGTAAAGAGCCTGATCAACCTGTAGTATTCACTGGGGTCTTGGAACCTATGACCCTTGGGGGCTGGGAGGACTGTACTGAGAAATACTGTCCTGGAGCATAGCCCTCTAGCAGGAGACCTCTGCAAGCCACCACAGGCAAGTAGAGCCTTCAGGACAAACTAAATCCTTAATTGGACTCATGCTGTGCCCGCCTTCCTCCATCACATGTTCCCTCCAGTACCACGCCAGCATCACATCTGCCTAGCTCTGATTCAGCTTCCTGCAAAAGAAGTTTGCTCTGTCCAGAGAGATAGCACTCCACGGCCATCCACTTAGAAAACATGCTCTTCTCCAAGCTGTAGCTTAGACTGCACCTTCTCAGTATTGGACCAGCTTCCTCTTTGCTCCTTCAAGCCACATTCCAGCCAACTCTATAAAAATAATTATTATGCAGCATTGCAATCACATGCCCGCCACTCTGTCCCAGGAGGCACATGAACTTCCTGAGACAGCTGTGACCTCATCTCTGCGTCCTGGCACTCTCCAAGGAAGAAATATGTGGCCATTGATTGAAACAGAAATTCAGTGTAGCTCACCCCGGTTTGGGTGACAACTTGGACACATCCTGTCAGCCAGGCAGGGCTCTCCAAGTAGAATCTGACCCATCTACATCCTTGGCCTGGACTCTGTGTTTCTGAACCGCATTGACCAGCATGGTAGGCTTCCATGGCAACCCCCATTTCCATGCAGCTCAGTACTTCCATCTTCCACTTTGGTACCAGCTGCCTCCCCATCTCACCCTGATCATTTGGGGTCACTGTATATCATTCCTAAGCTCCTTTGTCTTGAGAAATCCTTACTTTTCACCGTGACTCTTGAAACGTTAGTTTCCAAGCATTGTACTCTAAAAGGATCTTTCCTCCTTTGACATAGTTGGCCTAAAATGTTACATCCAGCTGAACTCAAGCTAACATCCATCCATGACACATAGCAGTATGTTAATCTGGTCACACACAATACTTTCTTGCACGTTGCCATTTAGTGATATTAAATTAAAAGATCAAATTACCTCTGACTTGAAAAGCAGATGTAACTAAGCCCTATCTGGCCACAGTTTCGCGCTAACTAGAGGTAACCTATATTTCATTACTATTACCCACTTTCATGAAGGCTGAGCGTTACCACAGAGGTAACGACTCTACCGCAGAGCACTTGGGAGCAGAGCCTCTGGGAGTGGACCGTGGGAGTTGAACACTGTCTCTAGTGTTTCCTGGCTCTGTGGGCTTGTGCACTTCTACTCTCTGTGCTTGCTCTATTTTGTAAATAGTGACAGTATTTATACATATGCCAGAGGACTCCGTAGGGACCGAGGGAATCGACCAACTGCCACCAGCAAAAAGGACCACAACACGGTGCCTGGCTGAAACTAAGTTCTCAGTAAACTTAAGCCGTAGTCTTAGCTGTGTTGATTATCTCCCTGCATGCAACCACTGAAGATCTAAGGAAAGGAAGAAGAAACTAAATTTCTGTGCCAGGCCTTGCTTTGTGGTGATACATGATGTCTTATTTTATCCAATTTAAAGGGTTCTGTTCCTTTGTTTCTATTTTGGTTTTGGAGATAAGGTCACACACTGTATGTTAACCCAGGTTGGCTTTAAGCACACAGTAATCCTCCTGCCTCAGCCTCTTGAGTGCTGGAATTACAGGTGTGAGCCACCAAACCAGATGCTATTTTGTAATTTTAAGATCAGAAACATTAAGTTTAAAAAATACATATCAAGCCTAGCAGTGGTGACACATGCCTTTAATCCCAGCACTTGCGGGGTGGGGCAGAGGCAGGCTGAGCTCTGTGAGTTTGAGGCCAGCTGGGTGTATAGAGCAAGTTCCAGGACAACCAGGGCTACACAGAGAAACCCTCTCTCTCAAAAAAAAAAATTAAAAAAAATCAAAGACTGCTACTGTCTAATGCAGGACAATAGCTGATGATTGATAGTTCTGTCAAAAGTTTCTCCCACCTGAGAGATCAAAGAGGCAGTGACTAGGAGGTGATGCTTGACCTCCTAAATAGGCATTTCTCCTCACTGATAGAAAATCTTGTCCCATGTCCACTCATTTTAGCCTTTAAACCTCTGGAGGGCCCTGCTGAGAAAGAAACTTTAATGCTTCCAAATTATACCCAGGGACATCAACCATGCCAGGTGGCCGATGAGGGACAGAGAGATTCCTGGAATTTGGATGCTCTGTTGCCATTGCTGTTGACCTCACCTTGCCTCTCCCAGCTCTCTGGAGCCATGGTCCTGGACTGTGGACTTCTGTGTGGGTCTTGGTGGTTTTCCAGGGGAGGACTGCCAGGGTGCAGTGTTGAGCTCAGCCCAGAAATCTCCTGCCATGAGTCTACACACTTTGTTAAGGCAGCTGGCCTGGGTGCTGACAAAAGCTACCCCATCACACCCCCTTATATGGGTGCGCTGGTGTCCACAGTCAATCCCAAGCATTCAATAGGCTGAGGCAGAAAGAGTATAAATTCAAGGCCTGCCTGGGGTATATAATGAGTTCAGGGTTCAAAAGGAGTTTTAAAAAATGTATTAATTTTGTTAACGAAATAAAAATGATAGAGCTATGGGGTAGGAAGGGAAGAAAAAGGATGAGAAGCAGGTGTTTTTGCAGGGTGGAGATATAGCTGAATGGTAGCAGACTCGCCTAGCATGTGCAATGCTCTGTTTGATCCCCAGTGCCAGGGAAAAAGAACAGAAAAATAAAAAAAACAAACCCCTCCTTCTCTCCCTCGCTCTCTCCTTCTCTCCCTCCCTCCCTCCTTCTCTTCACTTCCCTCCCTTATGATTTTTTTTTTTTTGGCTCTGATGGATTTCTTCCAGGGGTTCTCATGCGGAACGGTGCTAGCTCATCTGAAAGGATCTTGTAATTGAAGTCCAAAAAAGTGAAAAGGATGGGAATATTGATCTTTTTCCTCTAATCGAAAGTCACTATCTATTGGTTTAATTCCACAGAATCTGATTCTAATCCTAATATTTTCTTTCAAGTCATGTGAAATCTGAAGTGCATCTGAAAATAAAAACTTAAACAAAAATTTACTTATTCCTTATTTATTCGTCAGCCCTCTGCTACTAGAACAAAATAATAGAGATGATTTTTTTGTTTATTTTTGAGTTTGTGTTTTAATCAAAACTTCTCTCCCTTCACTTTCCTCCTCCGAACCCTCCCATATACTCTCCCACTCTCCTTCAATTTTTTTTTTAGTGTTTCTTGTTTTTATTTGGGGTGGGAGGCAGGAGGGAAACAGGGTGAGAGAAAGGACTGGAAACAGACAGGCTCCTAAATTCCCTTCTCAAACAGGAAGCACCCCGCACCGCCGCCATTCTGACAGCAGGCTCCCTGGAAGGGCACATTCTGAGTTTGTAACAGCCTTTTGGACTATGAAATTCTGAAGGAGAAATCGTTTGCTTCTTTTGACACATAATACCCACCAGCATTAGGAGAGGTGGGTCTAGCCACATTTCTAAGGACAGGTAAAGGTGACTGTGTGTGGCTTTTACTGAGATTTGCTCTCCAAATTTATGGCCTCTTTTTAATCAATTGTTATTGCATGCATATATGTATTTGTATACACATTAATACTTCCAAATATAACCTGTTGAGCCTACATAATGTTACTTATATGTATGCTTTCAGCACTGATTGTTTGGCAATGGACAGCCATTTGGTGTGTTCTTCCTGGGGAGAACCACCTCTCCCCCTCCCAGCTTTACCTGGCACCTACGGTTTTTTTGTGTAGGGCTGTGGCATCATGGGCTTTTCCTGTCCCTTCGGTATGTTCATTGGAGTCCTTCTTGTTCAGCAAGCTCATGGGCAGACATGTTGGTGAGACCTCATGGAACAGCTTCTGATGTTAGTAGGAGACACAATCTCACATCAAAAATGATCCTCTAGTTCTCACAGTCTTTCCCCCTGTCTTCTGCAGCATTCCCTGGACCTTAGGTATGGGAGTGTTTTGTAAATGTATCCATTGGGGATGAATGGATACATTTTTTGTATCAGTATACCTTTGTATACTGATTGGTTCTGGTTTTCCTCAATGGTCTCTGTCTATTGCAAAGAGAACTTTCCTTAATGAGGGATGAAGACTGCGCTTATCTGTGGATATAAGGACAAAAGTTTATAGATTGCTGTTAGGGATTATGCTGGTTTAGCAAACTAGTGGCTGTAGATTCTCCACCAATAACCATGGGCCATAAGCACTTAAAAGTTAACGAGGTTTCCAGTATCAGGCATGTATCTCTTGTTGATCAGGTCTTAAGTCCACTTAGCCATTGGTTACTGCCAAGATGTGTGGGCTGCTACTGCACCTGTGTGGGGTTTTTGCACCATGCTGGTTGTTGATGGGGTTCATAGGCATCAAAGCTGGGTGAGCCTATTAGTTGCCTCTTTTAGAAACTAGCATGTACCTTCTGGTACTATGAAAGCTAGTCTGGAGGGAGGGGGAGCTCAGACCAGGTCCAGCACAGGGGCATCTGGACTGTTTCTGAAGTGTCTTCAACAACAGGGATTGATCTACCTCTGGGGGTGGGGGGACCAAAGGCAACAGCAATAGGCTGTGTGTTTGGGAAGCAGATACAATGAACTTAACAGAGTAGCTCACTATTTCAGATGTACCTATCTGTTCATGGTCATTTGACATGCTGTTCTTGGGCCTGCGGCAAGGTGACACATCATGGAAGAAGCACACAGCAGAAGAAGTCACTTTAGCAGTCTACCTGTTTGCAGAGATGTCCCCTGATCTAGCTGCTGGCTCTTCAACCTCCTTCAATTAAGAGTCTGAATCTTCTGCTCTCTGCTCTGGGCTGGAAACGCCCCAAGTCATGTGATATTGGACAGCTGCCCTATCCCTGATCTGCCTCTACCTGGCTTCTTGCTCTGCAGGCCTGTCTATCGGTCCTGATTCAGCTCAAATGACACAAGGCCAAGGCCACAGAGAGTCACTTCCAGTCAATCCAATGTCCTGTCCAGTACCAAGCTGAGCTCTTCCTAGGCTACATTTACTTATTTCTTGTGCTTTCAACGACTTGGGAAACAAACAAACAAAAAAAGAGTCTTCTCCATCTTCTGCATAAAGGCATCCAATGTTGAAGCTGCTTTGGAAACAATGAATGCATCCTTCTGAGGCTTTTCTCCAGGCCAGCCATGCTAACAGTGGCTCTTCTGGGTCTTTGCTTTCCAGAGTCTCACTACTCTACACATTTTCTGGCTTAATGTATTTATTCTTGAAGAGCTTTTTGTTTTGCTTGTGTTTGGTTTTCTCCAGAAGATAAATGAGCTGTCCTAAGTTGCAGAAGCCTAAAAAGATCTGAAAGCTAAATGCAATATAAGAATCTGAGTTAAGATTCTCAGCCAGAAAAGGGTGATTACTGGGACAACTGACTTAATTTGAATGCAATCTATAAATGAGCTAATAGTATTCAAAGTTGGGTCCCTGGCTTTGATCATTGAACTACAGTTTTATAAGACATTAACATTTGGGGAAACTCAATGAAAGGGAAATTTTGTGCAAAAAAAGTTTTAATCTGATATTCAAAATGAAAATGAATTGTGTGTGTGTGTGTGTGTGTGTGTGTGTGTGTGTCTGCGTTGACGAAGAGCAAACTCAAGCAAAACATTCACTCGGTCACTAAGCCACACCCTGCCCCCCCCAGCCCAATGAAGTTTTTAAAAACTCATCTTTCAGATGCTGCATTAGATATAGGCCTGGGGGAGAGGGTGGGGCTACTGTGGTTGTCTTGTTAAATGTTCACGCTGTCAAACTGCTCTCTAAATATTTGTGTTTATACCTATAGAACTGTGCTGCTCTCAACTTCGGGCAAAGAAACTTTTTGCAGTAGGTAATGGCTAATCCAGAAGCTGATAACTGGTCAAATCACCAAGTTTAAATAATTCCAAGTGCTCAGCTATGGTTGGGTCATCTATACTGACACCCCATCATCAGGGAGCTTTGAGGAAGAGAGGCTAGAAAAAAAGAACCAGCAGATGGGTGGAGAGCTGTGCAGTGCTGACTTCTGGACATGAAGTGGCTGTTGCACTCACCAACCCACAGACCTGGGTTCCTGCCTATACAGGACCTATACAGGACCCAGACACTCAAAGTTCCAGCATGGAAGAGGGTGGTGCCTCTGAGGCCTCACCCTTATCAGATGAGCTACTGGCAGTAGATAATCACTAAGGAGAAAAGGTAGGGTCTCCCTTGGGGACATGGCCACTAATAAGGTTGCTCACGGCCCAGTGGATGGCCATAGACCCACGCACATATCCGCAGTACTGACTGGACTCAAGAGGATACTACTAATAATAATAATAAAAAAAAGAAGACATGAAGTTCGGAGGAGGATGGGATTGTGGCGCTAGAAGCTGGAGGGAGGTAGTGGTGGATGGCTGTGATCAATACGTAATATATAAGTGCATGCAACTTTCAAAGAATAAAAGGTATTACTGGAGCTAGAGAGATAGCTCAGCGGTTGAGAACACGTGCTACTCTTGAAGAGGACTGACCTAAGTTTGATTCCCAGCACCCACACCAGGGCCTCACAACACCTATAACTCCAGCTCCAGAGGGATCTGATGCCCTCTTCTTGGCTCCCCAGACACCTGCACTCACATGTACACACACACACACACACACACACACACATGCACACACAGAGAACTAAAACTAAAATAAATCTTTATTAAAAATATTGCTTTCAGATGAATGTCATGCACACCTTTAGTACTAACACTTGGGAGGCAGAGGCAGGCAAATGTCTGTGAGTTTGAGGCTAGCCTAGTCTATATAGTAAGCTGCAGAATAGCCAGGATATATGGAGAGACCCTGGCTCAAAGAAAATATATATTATTTTTAAAAGCACTTCCAGACTTCCCTTTTTTATAGAGTCTGGAGCTGACATTTCCCACCAGAGACCTTTCTGGAAGATTTGGGAGGTAAGAGAGCAGCGTTGTGTGGTGGGGCGGGCACCAGGCACTGTCACAAACACTTGTCTGCTAGATCACTGTGATGGTAAGGCCCACGGCCGCTTGCCTGCTGATCCATTTCTGCCCCTCCATCTCCTCTGCTGGTGCCTATGTAGCTGTCTCCGTGAGGAAAGGCACTCCTGGGAAGGAACGGCTGGGAAACTTGAGACTCCGCATTCCATATTTAATATGAACTCGGCATTTTCCCAGAACCTTCTCACAGGACACCCTGAATCTCTGCTGCATATCAGCTAGTACTCATCATATGATTTTCCCACTAAATACTTTAGCGACCTGAATCGCGATCATTCTTCCTAGGGTAAGAAACTTGTTTAGTGAGCTGGTGTTACTAGCGCATCTCTGTCAACAGTTGCCTTGGTTACCTTTTTGCGTCACCACAACCTATCTGAGTTAGCATCAGCTGCAAAACTCCCAACCTTTGCCCACATAGTTTACTCTCAAGCCAGACCCTCCGTTTATTCTTACAATGTTTTGTTTTGTTTCACAGCTGAAATTTAACTTTACATTACTCTCCCTAATACCTTATATGTGAGCTCCAGGTTCGCCGTGCCAGTTGTCCTGATGACCTTGACTGTGGATTCCTAGCAGACCAGTCATCTCTGCCCATTCTGTGTCATTCTGTGCACTTGGTGAAAAAGCATCCTCAATGCCTAATTCAGGTTGGTGTGAAGGACGGAGCCACACAGCATTCCAGGCTGGCGCTGGCCTGTCGGTCTGACTACATGTGAAGCTATCTAGAGACCTTCATATTTTAACTGCAGACAAAGTCATGCGTTTTAAGCTGAACCATAGAAATATGGCAAGATGCCATTAGTTTAGCATTTTCCTGACTCATCATAAGAAGCGAGACACCTGTAGTGAGCCTAACTAGTATAACTTGCCTTACAACTTGAGGATTCAGGTAAGAGTTACATGCTTTATTTTCTCAGACTTGTCTCTTGAACCACACATGCTCAAATCAAATAGCCGTTTGAGCTGCTTTACAAAATATCACAGACTTGATTGAAAAACAAAAACCATGAACATATTCTCCTGAAATTCTGGGAACTGGGATAGAAGCAGGTCACTTCCTTCTGGAGGCTACAAGCCATGATCTGTCCATAGTCTCTGCCTTGCTCCTGGGTTGCTGGCATCCCTATCCCTTGGCCTGCAGGCCCCTCACAATGGTCTCTGCTTCTGCTTAGCAGGTCTTCCTCTTCATGTCTTCGTGTTTCCTCTTCTTACAGAGGGTACCAGTTGCATTAGACTTAGAGATTACATTAACCCTTCCCTCTACTCGGGTGCGCATGTATAGCTGACTCTCTCTGCCCGGTTGCTGCCAGCATTGTTGCTTATGAAATCTGAAGGCTTCATCTAATCTTCTAAACTGATAATCAATATTCCAGAACTCCCAAAGGCTGAAGTTAGTGTCTCCAGTGTCGGTCTGAGACAACAACATTGTATGCTTCCTTAGGCAAGTGGGCTGGGAGGATATTTCAGCCTTAGTCACATGAGCAAGGGAATGCTTGAGCCACCATTTCCATTTCTCCCTCCTGGCCTCTCTGTCTTCATATATATATAT
>LOEQ01001257.1:190762-207834 GCA_001685075.1 Bramus lutescens
CTCTCTCTCTCTCTCTCTCTCTCTCTCTCTCTCTCTCTCTCTCTCTCCCAGCTTTTGGAGACAGAGTTTCTTTGTGTAGCCTTGGCTGTCCTGGAATCAGCTCTATAGACCAGGATTTCCACAAACTCACAGAGAATTGCCTGGCTGTCTAACATGCTCTCACGGGCTCCTTCTCCTTGAGCGTCCCCATGTTCTCCAAAAGCACTCTCACTCCTCACAGACATGGATCACTTGCTTATGGTGGTTTCCAACCTTAACTCCTTTGGCCCTGATCAATCCTTAATTCTAGGACACCCCCAACCCCTTAAGATAGCCTGCCAAGTGGGCCTCCTAGACACCTTACTTAATCTACAAATGTAACAAACTCTTCATGGAGGGAGAGAGAGCCATCCTGGGAGGTCACACTACAGTAGCTGGGCCTGCAGACCAAGCTGCTCTAGGTGCTGGTTTCTTGCTGGTTTCTCACGTCTGCTCTTCAGCATCAGGCCGCCAGAGGCTCTGTCTGACTGCTCTACCTCTCCCCTGTGGTTATGCATGGTTGAGCATCAGAAAGGGACTAAGCTGTTGACATTGGATCTGGAAGACTGAGACACATAGGTGTGAAATCAATCGGTCATTTTCTTTCTTTTTTTTCTATTTTCTTTTCTAGGCAAGAACGTAAATGAACTGCTACTGGCAGAATCAAAAAACTGGGGGAATGTACACAAAACACTATCACTCTATGTCAAGGAAAATTTTCTCATGCTGACAACAGTATGCATTCCCAGGCAGAATTCCCAGGGCTGACAAGAGTACAGTCACTATGTGAGTACCCACTGGGGATTTGCTGAACATGTTTATGTCAGTACAGGGCCTCTTCCCTGAGAATCCTCAGAAAGAAAGATGATATAGGAAAAGCAAAAGGATGAGGCTGGGGACTCTGTTCAGGAAGCATTCCCTGAGTCCCTGCCCACGGTTCAAACTTCAGTGAAACAACAGTCCAGTACTTGGGCTGCTTTCTATCATGGTATTTGTCAATATTTGGCTGCATGGTGGCTTCCACAGCAAGGATCTTGGGGATACTGTCCTTGTGGAGACTTCATCTCGACCTGGTGACTTACTGGGCCTCCCTGTTAGGGATTCCACTGACAAGTGGAGCCACTAGTACAAGTAATGGTCTGTGTTCACATGTTCATTCATGTACTCTGCATCCAGCTAATATGGCCCCATCACTCTTATCTGTGCCTCTTCATCTTTGAAAAGTACTGACAGAGCCCATTGGGAATTCCATATCGCTTAGGTCTCACTCTCCCTCATTTAGCTTGAACTCCATCTATTCCTCTTTAGACTATTTGATCTTCACTTATGAATGCCTGGGTCCTACTGCTATCATGAAAAGGCTGCCCAGATCTTTTGAGGTATGAAGACCGTGGTGAGAATTCTTTCAAGACATAAGAATTCCCATTCTTGTAATCAGAGCATTGGGGAAGAACTTCCTGAAAGAAGTGCCATGGGAAAACAAAATAGAATCTCATGGCTTTTCTGTAGGAGTTCTGGTGGTTTCACATCCAAGCTTCTGCAGTATCATAATGTCGCCTGGAACATGCAATCATTGACTGAAAATACCAAAATGTACTAGCTCTCCATCTTGACATTCCTGCTACTATCTGACAGAGAAAGTCTAAGTGGACACTCATGGGAACACAAATGCCAATCTAAGACAGTGGGCAAGCAATGGTCTGTTTTTTAAACCAGCCATTTCTTGGTCTTACTTTGTGCTGGAACTCACAAGAAGACAAGAGGAGCCCTCTGAGGATGAATAGGGAGAAGGATCAGGCTCTCATTCATTCCTGCAATATGAATTTCAGTACTTGTCTCTGTCAGGAACTACTTTAGGAGTTCAGGATGCAAAGGAGAAGGCAGACAAGGTCCTGTTTCAAGAGTACTAGGCACTGACCAGGTCATTAGAAGATGACAAGTTCTCTAAGAAGAAACTACAAGATTGAAGAGTAACAAAGGACTAAGCCCTAAAGGCCTATCCTGAGCTAAGAACAAAAGAGAGGAAAAGGTTGTTCCAGGCAAAGAAACTGTGTATGGGAAGACCCAAGGCAAGAACAAACTGGCAACTCTCATGGAACTGCAAGAAATTTGGAATGGCTGTAGAGAGAGGAATGGCAGCTCATAAACAGGAGAGACGGGGAGAAAAGGTTGGGCTGTGCAGGGCAATCAGGGACCCCATAAGAGTCTGGGATTTTGGAATGCAAACCAGTGAGAGTCATGAGAAAATACAAATTTAAAAAATAAGCATTTAGCCATTATGTGATAATCACGCAAGAAGCATCAGAAGGAACACTGGCAGGTAGAAGCTCTGGGTGACCTTGGTGGGATGGTTCCAAGGCTGGACCTTCTGAGGCCTTCTGTGGCCATCAAATGACCTTCAGGATTTGCACTACAGCTCTTTGCATTGCATGTTAGTCCTGTGTAGGAGGGTGCAGGAGCAAAGGAGACCAGCGGAGTCAAGAACTATTCACTTGTATAACCCAGTGGGTGGTGGAAAATGGTTTGTAGTAAGTTCACCTGAGGCTCTAATTATGTGGAGATACCAGTAAGGCCTCCAGACAAAGATCTCAAGTCACAGAAGATTGCCAGGGTCAAACAAGGATGCTTAGATAAATTTGAATTTTAGATAAACAACCAGCGGTGTTTAGTATAAATCATTATTTAAAATGGGGGTACACCTGTGTTCTTAAAACCACTCACTGCCAATCGAAAACTCAGATTTAGCCAGACATTCTAAGTGTTTGTCTTCCAAGACTGACAGGTAATTGACTATGCAGCTCAGAAGCTCAGGAAAGAGGAGCACAGAGGGAATGTGAAGTATCAGTCACACGGGGGCAGCTGCCAGTTAATGTTTGGAAGATAAACAATATCTGCCACAGTAAGCATCTCATTGACTCCGGTGTTTAGTGTTTGAGAGGGGAGGACAACATCACAAAAGCTAAGGTAGAAGAAAGGAATGACTCACCATTGAAAAAAAAAATCATACATCCAAGAACTAGAGTATTCCCCAGATGGAGAATTAGTGGTACTGGAGACTACAGTTCACTTGTATTGTGCTAGAGAGAAAAACATCACAGCCAGCTGTAGGGCCAATGGTGGGTGTTCATGATGTCTTCCTAAGAAAGAGCGGGTGGTAATGGGGGAAGAGGTTGGATAGAAGAATGGCTTGATTTGATATTAGAGCTGTAAACTGGTAAATGTTAGTGGGAGAAAGGAAGTTGTTAGAAAGCAAGGGAAATGGGGAGGAGGAAGGTCCCAAGAAAGAAGAGTTAGATATAGAAGGAAAATGATAAGGTCAGACAGGGCACGCAGCTTCCTTTAAGCCAGGAGGCCAAATGCAGAGGAAGGGTCCAGCAGGTTGGTTTATGAGACAATTTGGAGGAGTTTCTATCTAGTCTTCTATTTATTATTTGTTTTGTGATAGTGGGGATTGAATACAGGGCTTTACACATTCTAAGCTAGTGCTCTGCCACTAAGCTGCACCCACCTTTTAGTTTTTTAGGAACTGGTCTCTATGCAAAGGCCAGGTTGTCCTGATAGTGGCGTGAACCACCATGGCTGGCCCATTTAGTGTTGGAAGGAGAGACTTTATCATCTGCTGAGAATCCAGATGCTGAAGGCTTAAGAACAAGAAATGAGATTTGCAAAGGCAATTGCTCAAGGAGTGGAACAGATGTCCCAAGGAAGGCAGAGCAGGCTCTCCTGAGGCCAGGATCAATGAGACCATGATGGTAACAACTGTCTCCAGCAGAAAGCCACGTGGTCATGTAGACATTCCAAGGAAGAGAAGACCTTGTGTATCCATGTTTGGAATTGTGCCAGAGGGTGTGACAAAGAACTTGTGCTGTAGAGGAGGCTCTGAGCTACAGGGGAGGAAAATGAACAAGGGTGGGATTCAGACAGCGAGGAAGAAGGCAATGACATTGAACCAGGAAGTTGAGGGTTAGAAGGACGTCAGGGTGAGTGGTTTCAGAGCTGAGCTAGTTCTGGGTAGTGAGGAGGTCTAGGAAGTGTAATGGGAAAGAGTAGCCAAGATGCAGTGGGCAGAGATGGAGGCATCAAGTACCTAAAAGGCTAGAATGTGGGCTGGACCACTGAAGTCATCCATGATGACAGCAGAGCCTCCCTGTGTCCTCTGCGCAATCCCACCTCTCCTGACATCACCTCTCTGTTGTTCGCTGTAAGAGTTGCCATGGTGGTGGGTGGGGAAAAAAGAGGAGGTGGTGGCTAAAGCTGGGTGTGGTCTGTGAAACATTTTCACGGGTAAAAAGATGTTATTTGTGTAAGTTTCTAATTCCTTTGAACACTCATAGGCAAGGAAGCATCCATAGCTTATTAACAAGAAGCACTAAAACTAAGAATGACTTCTAAAACTCATTTCTCTCCTCACTGTGGTGTCAAAGTCGAAGAACTACTACCCTAGTAGCAACTCAGAATGTCATGTCTCTCTTCCCATGCGTCCCTTCAGCCACTCAGACTGGACAACACAGTCTTCCCACATCTAGTTACTACTAATTCTGCTTCTGTCTTTCTATTCTGTCATCTATTTCCTAACTTCTCTGCTAATCCCCCACTGGCCTCTTTGTCACTCTCAAGAGGCATAGACAAAGGAGGTACCTCCACTAATGATTCACTCCCCAGATGACCTCCCACACCACTGCCAGTTTAACTTTCCTCAAATCCTTGTCTGCTCCAACAAGTCCACTCTTACAATTCCTCAAAGGAGCTAACAAAGAGCAGACCCCTTGATATGGTATGAAGACTTCCACTGACCTGAGGAGGGGCATTCCTTGCCTCCACCTTCCATTCCCTCTTCTAGGCACTATGCACCAGGTACTGTAGTAGGTCATATTCCCACTGCTTCTGGGCCTTTGCCCCTGCTGTCCCCTCACTCTGGAGTGCCCTTGTCCTGTTGTTCTTTGGGATCTGGGTAGCTGTGAGGTCCTTATTCTGTTGCTCTTCCCCATTCAGTAACTTGTCCTGAGGCCTGGCAGAGACAACATTTGCTGATCTAAATTAAGAGACTGCTCCTGAGAAGTGGCAGGTGCTCTGAGACCCATGAGTCAACAGAGCTAGTCTGGGACATGTCTCAGACCAGACACATACTCAAGAGTCATGTCCAGACCCCTAGACACCAGCCAGCTGATGTTAACTCCACTAGGGTCCCCAAGCCACTGCTTAACCAAGTCTTCTTAGCCTAGCCTTCGTGTAGCTCCCTCCTGTGCAGGGCCAGCAGGAAGAAAAGAACCCTTAAAGCAAGCAGGGTCAGGGCGAAGAACTGCTGGTCTGCTGGAATGACTCATGTGACAGACAGCAGGAGGTCCCCTGAGATGCACAGCAGAGTCTGAGCAAAGGCCTCCTCCCTATCTGGAAACAGAGACCCTCCGGACTTAGGGGTTGTAGGTTCAACAGTATGGGTGTGTCAGCAGTTGAGTGATCACCTTAAGAATTGCCACTGGGCAATTCTCCAAGTGTGGTCTCCAAAACAGCAGCTTCTGAGGCAATGTAAGGAGAAAATCTGCTCCAGGGTGTGTGTGTGTGACAATGACACCAGGGTTGACCACTGGCCTCCACAGGCACACACACACACACACACACACACACAGCCCTTCTCCACCCCATTTGTGTGTGTTTGGGGGCGGGGGGGGGCGGTGTCAGTATGTGAAAGGTAAAGGCATTACAATAAAAAGCTAGAATGTATCCTAAATTCCGAGACTGAGGAAAATCCCACTAAGACTTCATTCTTCCTATCAGGAAATGGGGAATTCCCAGAAGCTTAAGGAGCAAACAAAGTGAGAAGATTCCAAGGGGAGGGTTTCATTAGCAAGGGCCCTCCCCTCCTGAGGCAAGTCCCTACTATTCCCCTGGAAGTTGAACTGACTGACTGACTGCTGGGACACAGAATGCCCTTTGAAGGCCCAGTATGTCATTCAGTGCTTCTCAGTTCTTAGTGGGGAGTCCCCACAGCCTCCCTCAGCTCCCTACAAACCAGGCTCCTCTTCCTGGCTCAACAGGAGCCTTCCATCTCCCCAACAATTTTCTCCTCTGGCTATTTTCCTTTCATTTCCCTCACCTAAACTAGGAAAAAATTTTAAGGGCGGGTCAGGGCCCTATTTTGCTTTTTCTGGACTGGTTGTGTCCCCAGAGGGGCAGGGAGAGTCAGGAACACCTGGCCCATGCTCTCTGCCGCTGCCATGGGCTCTGTCTTGGGACTAATCCCTGAACTGTTCAAGCCCATGCATGCTCCTCTGTACTCTGGGGTTGACCCTCCACAGCTCTGCTGGCTTGGCAGATATTACTTATACACTCAAATATCCATAAAGCACTTTGCCAGGGCTGAAGATGTACTCGTGAAAAACACGCATGCCCTGAGAGACGCCTACCTTGGTGGAGAACACAAGAAGCAAACAAGCAATTAACATAGATTTTCTGCCATGCAGAGAGAGAGTTTAACAAGGTGAGAAGCCACGAATGAAACAGCTCTATCTTAGCAGATTCAGGAAAAACTTAGAGGAGGTGACTTGAACAGAGACCTAAAAATGGCCACGGAGTGAAGGTGATAACTTGGGGAGAGCTTTCCCAACAGAGGATGCTCTCAGACAAGGGAGGCTGTGAGTTGAAAGGTGGGGGGGGGCTACAGGAGGTTGGGGAGATGAGGTCAGAGAACCCCTGAGGCCTTTTTACTTATCCAGGGAGCTTGTGTTTTAGTCTAAGTATCAGTCTTGAGCAGGGAAGTAACAATCTGTTTTACACTTTTGAAAGACTACGGTTCTTGTCCTCGAGGAAGCTGTCCTGGGGCCTGCCCTAAGGAGGGATTTCAGCTGTCCATGATGGTCCATGTCCACTTCTCAAGAAATGTGACACTATTCTGTATTAGCCAGGGCTACTGTGAAGGCGCAAAATGCAAACTCCTGTTAAGGAAGGGGCCTAAGGACCGTCCTCTGAATGTTCCTCCTCTCCCATTCTATCCCCTTTCTGAACTCTGCCCAGGTACCCTCTCCTCTCTCACTGGCATCTGCTTCCTCCCACCTCCAGCGCAGGCACACACCCTCTATCAGTTAAGTTGCTTTGTTCAGCAGTTGAGTGGGCATCCACTCAGGGCACTCCCCTAACATCTGCTCAGTGAAGGTGAAGAGACTACAGTC
Organism: Bramus lutescens; assembly: GCA_001685075.1. Classification (NCBI taxonomy): domain Eukaryota; kingdom Metazoa; phylum Chordata; class Mammalia; order Rodentia; family Cricetidae; genus Bramus; species Bramus lutescens. The sequence continues at coordinate 197,947 of LOEQ01001257.1, forward strand.
TTCCAGAGGGAAGACAGAAAAATGTCTCAGAAAAGCTTATGATCTGGTGATTTGAAGTAGTAGATGAATATAGGACAAGGGAGAAAGGGCCAACTCTGGCCAGGAACCTGAATTATTATAACCCTAGATGCTCCTCAGCCTGGACCCCAGGGTCCACTGACCCCCTGCTCTCCCCAGCTACCAGTCCCTCAGATGTCACTAGGAATTTAGTGGGTCTCCAATTTAACTCTTCTTGCTCTCTTTCTTTATCTTTTCTAGTACTGTTTTTTGGGGGGAGGGGTAGGAGTACTAGAGAACCAACATAGGACCTTATCCACGCTAAGTAAATGCTCTACCACTGAGCTATATTCTCACCTCATTAACTAATCTCTTAATCCCCAAGCCTGCTCCTCTAATCCTTAGTCTACTCTATTGCCCATGATGGTAAACTCTATGTCACATTGGCTGTTCTCACTTTCCTGGGCACCCCTGGTAATCAGTCTCACTCATAAACATCCCCTTAAAGTGGTATTGAACCTCTACTCTTTCTGGGCCAGGCCCTTAGCCCTATCATAATGACCACGGATGGCCAGCATCTCTTCACCAATGAGTCTCTGATAGCTCTCCAGTCACAAACACGATCATTCAGAGAAAGCTGAGTTACAAAAAGCAGGATCCTTGGAATAGTGGAGCACAGTGAAATGGGGAGGTTCTCACCTCAGAGACCTGGACACTTGTCCTGAACTGGCCCTCAGGCAGCTCAAACAGATACTTCCAAGTATGAGCTCACCATGTCCTGCCCCAGGACCTGCTCTCTCCGTAAAAGGCCTGTTTGATTGAAAACCAGAAGTCATGCCTGTGCCTCCTCACCACCCACCCCAGCAACCACCAGTCCTCTTCACTGGAAAGTGCCTGGGTCTTTCCTCTCTGCCTCGGCTGGCTCCCTCACATTGCTGGATTAAAGCACCATCGCCTCCACATCCATCATTTCCCTTCTGAGGCACTTCCAGTCCTCTTCCTGTCTGTGCTCTATGCTCCAGGTACTCCAGAAGTGGCAAGGTGTAAACTTAACTCATTTCAAGTCGCTGCTACCAATTCTTCACTGGCTTCTTGTGACTCTTAGAAGAGCTTGCTAACCACAAAGGCCCACTAGGGAACCCAATCTCCTCTCACCACCCAGTTTACACCTTCTACACCAGACTATAACAGTCCTTCAGTTCCTAGAATGCATTGTGCTTCCTACTTTCTGTTTCCTCCAGTCAACACCCTTGCTGCCTCCTCCCCACCCTAGCTCCCTTGTCTCCCCAAGCTCTACCCATGCCCCAAGAGCTCAGCTGAGGTATTCCTTCCTCCAGTCTTCCTTCTTGATCTCTCTAGGCTAGGGAAGGTATTCCTCCCATAACAGCACCCCGAGTCACCCTGAGATACTTGCTCCCTTGCAGTATGTGCGTGTCAGCTCCTCAGGTGAACAGCTCTAAGAGTGTTTGCCTAGCGTGAATTAGGCAGGAACTTCAGAGTAAGGCGTAGGGCTGGCACACACAAGCTCAATGGCCTCTCTCTTCTCTGGCAATAAAGCCTCAAATTTATGATCCTCCTGTCTCAACCTCCTCAGTACCTAGATGGCAGGCATGTTTCATCACGTCTGACCAATAAATATTTTTCCAATAGATGGATGGGTGAACCCTGGGAGCATCTGGAAAGGAAGAGGCATTCCAGAGTAGGAAGCAATGCAGAAAGGGGGTCCGATAAAGGCTCAAGCGTGGGGATGGCCATGTGTCACATTCAGAGTGCAAGAGGCCAGTCTATTGGGGCAAATGTCACAAGGAGGGTAGAGAGTAATGAGGACAGATGTTAGTGCCAAGCTAAGGCATGAGAGCTTTATCACAGAGGCATTACAGAGCATCAATGCCAGGATGTGGCACAAAAATAGCCATGTGTAAGGACATCACGCTACAGCAGCTTACAGTCTGACTTGTATGAGGAGAGAGGAGAAACTTGGAGGGTATCCCCATTCTGAGGGTCAGCAGAGAGCCTGTTCAGAACTCCTTCAACCAGACCTTTCACCAGCTGGAAACTCCTGGCCATTGTAGCGGTGGGAGGAAGGCAAGTTCCTCTTGCCAGCGCTTGCTCCTCAACTGGACAGAGATAGATTGCCCTTCCTGATGACTGACCCTGGAAGGCTCGGCTCCCAGCAGAATGGCATTGTTGACAGGAAGAGGGGCCAGACTTTCCCTCCTCCAGCCTACTTGCTGGACCCCAAGACAGCAACACAAGATGACATAGTGTGTGGAGTAGAGAACACACCTACACCATGCCAGCTGTCTACACGCTTGGACCCACGGTGCCACCTGTCATCTGGCTTAGCAGTTGTCAGTGACTCAGGCAGCCATAGAAACTCTCAAGAAGTATGATGCAAGGACAAGAAGGAGAGAGGCAGCACCACTTCTCCTCTATTCTCAGGTGAGGGAACAAAGCAGACACACCAGGCAACAGGAGTTGTGAGAGCCATATATTTAGAAGGGTGTGAGAACCAGTACGTGGCTCTTAACTGGGGACAGCGTCTGGTGAGGCTTCTTTAGAAGTGAGACATGGAGAAAAGGAAAAGGGACATGACCCAGAGAAGAGTTTGGGCCAGGCCCAGGTCAAAAAAGCTGTCACTCTGATGTGGGAACTGCAAGAATTACCTCGACAGGCTGGCTACAGCTCCAACAGTCGTTAGAATCTATAATGTGTTCTCTATAGAAGAGCTATGTCACGTGAGTGGCCTTCCTGGGCTAGGCCAGCCTGGAAGTCTGCTGGAGCAGGAAATGAAAAACGAAAAGAGAAGGCTACAGACCTGAGAGACAAGGAAGAAGGGGGCTTGGAGCATTTGCAGGGCTCAGCATCCGCATGCATCTTCTCAATCAAGGAGAGACTAGCAAATGCTGAAACAAAGGACAACAACAGTAAATGGCAGGAAGGGAAGGGAATACTTTGGCTTAAGGTGGTAGTTAGCTGGCCTCAGCAAGCCCAGGACTTAAAGACAGAGGTGAGACATGGAAATGAGTCCTTATCTAGGCTGATGGCTGAGACACTGAGAAAAAGAAAGATCCTAGGAGAAGGGCTTAGGGTCAAGAGGAAGGAAAAAGCACTTCCTCCCACAGTCACCTCCGTGTACCCTGATGCACAAGATCCCAGGGAACTGGGCTTCCTTCCTGTCCACGGCTCTTCCTCCTTGCTCCCTTCTCCCAAGCATTCCTCCAGGCTCTGTCGCACCACCGCTGCTGGTGCAGAGCTGGGCTGAGGGCACAAATGAGAAGCAGACTAGTTTGTTCTCTGCGTGGAATCCTCTTTTGGCAATAGCCTCAGAGCTGGCTTCGTCTGGTCTTAGCTCACATGTTACACCCTCCAAGAGGCCTTCTCTGACTTCTTTGATTTAGCTGGTCCTGGCATCACTATTGTTTTATTTCCACATAGCACTTACTGCTACCTGGTATTTTTCTCTCTCTGTTTTGTCAAACTTGAGAATTGTAAGGAGAAAGACCAAAGATTGTTCAACGGAAGCAAGCTCAGTTTGGGGGTGTACCCGGGACTGATCAGTACAGAAAAAAAAAAAGTTCCTGCTTGTCCTGCACAGGTTAGGATTTCAGTTTGTAGTTGAAGAATAAGTTCCTGTTTGCTCTGTGTTAAGTCCTTGCAAGTTAAGATTTCTATTTGTAATTAAGAATAAATTCCTGTCTCTTAGATTTGATATAAACTGCAAAACATGTTTTTAAACCTACACTAAGTTAGTGATCCATTCACATGATGCACATCCTTACCCTTGTTCCTTCCCTTTCATTGTATTTTTCTAACAATGTTGGCCAGCCAGCTCTTTCATCCCTGTGAACACTTAATCTCTCTTATAAAAGGGACCTCGAGAAGCTGTCAGGGGCTGCTCTCTAACCTGACTTAGAGAAAGGCAGTCAGACTGGCCAGTCCCGGGAGCACCCCAAAATGTAGCTTGCTTCAATTGGACAATCGTGCTTTGGTCTTTCTCCTCATGATTCTCAGGTTTAACAGTTTTCACATTTGGTTTTGTTTGTGTCTTCATGCATAATGGACACTCCTAGAGAACAGGGACCTTGCTTGTGTCACACACAGTTGTACCGGTTGTATTCCCAGCACACGGAGCAATGCCTGGTTCCAAGCAGGCATTCACATGTTTAGTTTATTTGTGAGTAATAACTGCTAGCATTTGTTGAGTACTCACCACATGCCAAGCACTTTGTTCAAGTGTGACCTCAAGAGTCAGCAAACTGTGGGTTTCAAGGCAAATACGGTTCTCTGAGTTTTTACAAATAAACCTTAATGGAGCACACCCCTTCGTGCCTGTGCTGTCTGCAGTTGCTTCTACGATACAATGATAAAACTGAGTAGTTGTTACAAGGGCAGCTAAAAAACGTTTACAGTAGCCTGGCACTTTGCAGAAAAGGCCTGTTGGCCCTGTATAAACTCACACAATCCCCTTCAGCACCCCTGAGGTCAGGCTGTTATTAATGCCATTTTACAAATAAGGCAACCGAGGCACAGAGAGCATGGAACAGAACACAGAGCTAATAAGTGCGCAGGTGGGAATTGAACCCAGACAGTTTTGACTATGCTCCTTGCTAGCTACAGTGTTTCATAAGTTTTCTAGGAATGGAAAGGGGAGAAGGGAATTAAGCTTATCCTAGAATTCTGGAAGTAGCATATAAAAGGAAGGAAATGGAGGGAAAAAACTCCGGCAACAGAGTTCTTAGGACTACACGCGATCTGAGTATTTTTTATTGTTCAGGGTTTTTGTTGTTATTTGGGTATTTTTGTTTGTTTGTTCACAGGACTTTGTTATATAACCCAGGCTGTCCCCAAACTCCCATCTCCCCTGCCTCAGTCTCCCTAGAGACAGGATGGCTGGTGGCTTCCTCCACACCTGAGTTTGGGCCACTGCTTTGTTTCATTAGGGTTTTAGCTGGTATGTTTGTTTTAACAAGTAGTAGAGATCGAACCCAAGGATTTACACAGGCTATTCAAAAGTGCTCTACCATTGAGCTGCATCCCCCAGTGATTGGAGCATTTTTGTGAGGCTTGACCCTACTCTGAGACCCAAACCTCTCAGAGTCTGTCTGCTGGAGCAGAAGTCCCACCCCTAAACATAAATAGAAATACCCTCTTCCTTTCACTGGGAAGATGAAGTGCCAAGTATCCTCCACTTAGGACTTGGGATGCCAATGTTTTTCTTAAACCCTCAACGCCTGGTCTGGCCTGCCTACATAACAAACAAGGCTCTAGTGGTCTCTGGTGTGCAGTTGATGTACTATTTTTAAAATTGTTTTGGTAGCTACACAGAGAGAGAGAGAGAGAGAGAGAGAGAGAGAGAGAGAGGTTTCTAGAAGCTTCACTGTTTGAACATGTTTGAGAACTTTTCATTCCTCTGATGTTGAAAATGTGGATGCAGTTCAACTCTGTGGTTAAAGAAACCCAGAATTAGAGAATCGGTGGATAAATTGCAGTCTTAGAAACACAGCCCCACACAGAAAGTCTCTCAGAACTGCTGAAGGTTTCTCATGGTCTTAAAAAATGCAAGGAAAAGAGCTAGGAGAGGATGAGGCAACTGGAGAGGGAGCTGAGCCTGGGATGACCATTGAGGTGGAGAGTTCTGGAACGTTTAGGAGAGCAGGAAGCAGGGGGAAGCACCTTCCCTGGTTCCTGGCTTTGAAGGCTGCTTTAAGATTTACCAAGCACTTACACAGTCCATGAAACATTTCCTCATGACAAGGTCCTGAAGGAGAATTATTCCTATCCCCTTCAATGATGTTACACAATTGGGTGAAAGTCACAGTTAGGGGCAGCAGATAGACTCCTTGATCCTTTGGAGCAATCTCTGAGGACTCTTTCAGGGGCCTGACCCAGGGACATTAGGTGGGAGCTTAGCTCTCTTTCATTCTCTGCTATGTCTTAGTGCCCCAAACCTGGCCCAGAGTAGGTCCTCAGTAGGCATATATGCAGGAAAACGAAATGCTATCTTCTGCTTGAGAAATGTCCCTAGCCTGGTGGAGGAGTGGAACAGATACAGACACAAGGCTAAAATAAGCTAAAATAAGCTAAGCCAGGAGAAGCTACAAATGCCTCAGGGTCCCAACAAAGGCACTGCCATGGCAGCTGAGAGCCTTGCATTGGGTTGTCTCCACATATGGGGAAGGAGGCACAGGAGCACGTGCGTGGCCAGCCTCGGCCACCTTCATGTTTCCTCCAGCCGTCTGTCTTATGCTCAGTCATGCAGAACCCTGTTCCTGATGCCCCTTGTCTCTGTTGCTCACTCTCCCAGCCTTTTTCTTTTTCCTCGGTTTACTCAGTACTAGAAACTTCCACTGTAGGGCAGTGATGGTGCACACCTTTGATTCCAGCACTCGGGAGGCAGAGGCAGGTGGATCTCTCCTGGTCTACATAGTTCTAAGACAGCAGGGCTGTTTCGCAGTGAAACCATAGCTCAGAAAAAAAAAATTAGACACTTCCATTGCAAGCTGTCCCTTATCCCCACCCCTTTAACAATGGAGTGCAGTAATTAACTGCTTGCTTGCCTAAATGCCTGTTGTCCCACAGGACTGTAACCTTCTTGATAGTAGATTGGCTATCTTTATATTTGTGAGATTCCAGCAATTAACCTTAAGTAAATTTCAGCCAAGACATAGTAAACATTTAGTGAGGCTATAGCCAATGGGCAAATATCCAACTTAATGAGGTCCAAGGATATTACAATAGAAGAAAGGGCTGAAGCTGAAGGTTGGGACCACCCTAAAAGTGCCAGCCCTGACGAGAGTGTGAAGCTGACAGCAGCACTAGCAAGGTGTGCTTGGAAGTGCTGACTAGTAGGGTGACTGTCACATGAGGGATATCAGGGAGCAAAGGCCCATAAGACAGAGGGAGGAGGATGGTTCCCCAGGTCAGCGCCTTTGGAGGAGGTTGGCCATGCTACCCAGGTTCAGCTTAAAAACTGGGTCATAGACAAGTGTGATTTTCTGACACATAGGTTTGGTATTCTGCCATAATTTATGACTTCACCCAAGTGGTAGAGGGCCTGTGACAAGCACGTGACCCTACAGGCCACAGTGAGATGGCCAGAGCTCTAGGTTGAAGCCAGGGAAGAGGAAAGACCATCTCCAGCATTTGGAAATGACTTGAGTTCTTGGGCTCCATTTACTCATCTACTTGACAAAACTTCACTAAGCATCAGATACCTAAGTTATATGGGAGCTAAAAGCTGCCTAGGGGGATAGAGAGATTGCTCAGTCAGTGAAGCACCAAGTGTCATTCCTCAGTCACGCCTCCCCATAGCTTTTGAGCCAGAATCTAAGGACAGTGTCCTATTCTCAAAAATATTTACCAAATGAATGACTGGATCTGATCCTGCCCATGACTTCCCAGCAGTCTGCATGTACAGTCAGATTTCACATGGATGGTCTGTGGGTACAATTAATAGTGCTGATATGGCCTCTTACCCACTTTCTCTATCTCACCCACTAGCACCAATTATTCCAGGGTGCTGGCATTACTTAGAGCCCACCACACGGCCACCACCATCTCTGACTCACACCACTGTCTCTCTAGGAATTCTTGCTTCCTACTTCCATGCCTGGATCACATTTGTCTTCCATGGACCTGCAGGATCTCCTCCTTAAAGAGCATTTCTCTGCCTCTCTCCACTCAAGCACCTCTCACTGTGTGAGAACAATGTAGTACAAGGTGGCCTCCTTGACTGAGAGCTCTCTGGAAGTTAGGATGGCTCTGGATTTTCCTCCTAGTGTGTAGGGCCTTGCAATGCTTACTCAAGAAATACTTGCTAAGTGAATGCTGTGGATGACACAGGGAGACCGACCACCAGTGATTCCAAAAGTTCACTCTGACAGTCACAGTTCTCTCTTGCAAAAAGGAGTGCTGCCCTTTGGGGCCACAAAGTACCCAAGCTGACATGAGTCTATAACAGAGAAGCTCTCCAAACTCAGCTCTGGGAAGGTCTCCTCTTTGAAGCCGGAGTTTTATGATTTAACTTTTAAAACTAGGCTTATGATCTATAATTTTATTTTTAAAACTCTAGGAAGAACAGGAATATGATTTCTATTGTTGTGTTCTAAAAATACATTCTCTAATCTCTCGTTTGCTTCATAATAAGCAATTTTGGCATGATACTCTCCTTACAAGAGTGAAATCACAATTTAATGAAATAGCACTTTATAAGCTTTAAGGGAAGCAGATATCTAACCTCAGCTGGGGCGAATGGAAGGGAGCAAGTCCTCAAGAGGCCATCCCAGCTCTACAGAAGGCCCAGAGCCAGGCAGGGCTTGGGGCCTCAGAACTCCTAGAGTTTTGGTATTTCAAGAAAGTTGGCACCAGAGGCCAGGTGTCAAGCATCTTCAGTCAATCAGGAAATACTGAGCGACTCCATCGTGGAGAGTGGTGGCAGAGGGAAATACAGCACAGTGCACCCCTCATTTGCTTCCCACAGTGCACACTTTTAGACTACACCATCGCCATGATTTCAAGGAAAACCTGTAGCTATCAATCACTGGGACCCAAGTCTTCAACAGGGGATCTGCTATAGATCGTTTTGACTTTCTATCATGCTCTGAGACAAGCTGTACAGGTTCTACCTAATGAATGAGGAACATGAAGGTCAAAAGGGTTTCCCACATTATCCCTGGCCTCACATCTAGAAACAGCAGATCTGGGATCTTCGAGTAGATAGCTCTAGTTTCAGAGAACACTAGTACATGGCTTCCAAGGTTACAGAACCTATTTTTGGGTAAATTTTTGGGTAAATTTCCAATTTTACCTAACCATTAATCATATGGGATTCAGATTATGATGATCCTCATTTTACATATTAAAAAACCAAACCAAACCAAAACAAAACCCCTGAGGCTTGGAAGGTTTAACTCATCAAATGTCCCTAAGAGTAAGTAGATAAAAGTTAAGATTTAAGCTGAAGCCAAATCCTCAGTTCCTGCTGCTACATTCTAGAAGGGACTAGATTATCCACCCTGGGATCCCCAGCTACTTCTAGATCAGAGTGCCATGATGAATTCCAGAAGAAATTTAATTCCAAGAGTATAGTTCTCACCTAGCAGTCCCAAAGGTCTGCAGACTATGCAGAGGGTTCTGCCTGGGCTTTGCCTCAGGCTTCTGTCCTGGGAGAAGAAGAGGATGCTCTAGGGTGAATGGCCTGTTTCTCTAGTGGCCAGTGGCCCAGAGCTGAATGCCAGCATGGAAGGGAGGAGTGAGAACTGTTTGGGGCTCCAGCAATTAGGAGGCTTTCTGATGAATGGACAAAATGGTGGTTTCGGGTCTTGTGGGTCTAGTGTGGTTAGGAGAAATGAGAAGGTTCTCAAGAAACGCAGCGTTCTGCTCCTGTCAGCAACTCTCCACCAAGGAGTGGGACAGAAACCTTTCCACTGATCTTGATTGCAGGAGTAAGGCCCTGGGTCCCCCACATGAGAGCCGGAAGTGGCATTGTTGACTATGCCCTGCCCTCATATGTCAGTCCCCAGTACTCCCTGGTGCTGCCAATCTAGAGTCTTCCTTTAAGAGGAGCCCGGGGTAACCCTGCTTGGACAGCAGCTGTTGTACCCTTTTAACCTTTTCAACCTGTGAGTAATGAGAGCTCTGCCTTGCTGGGCTTACTATAGTCCCAGGGATACTGGGACATTGTGCAGACAGCTCAGCAGCTTCCTAAGAAAGGTGCTATTGGTTATCCTCACTGTATAAATGGGGGTACTGGTCAGAGAAAGGACATGCACAGTCAGGATCATGCACAGAGCTAACACAGGGTGAGATTATAACCTAGGCACGCTGATGGCATAGCTAATGGTCTCCCCTGTCATATCCACATCTGAGCAATGCCATGACATTTCCTTC
>LOEQ01001257.1:224370-235683 GCA_001685075.1 Bramus lutescens
CTTGGCTTGGGATGATTCTCAGAGGACAGAGGGCAACTCCCTCTTGCCCAGTGAGCAGCCCCTTCACACAGAGGACCCAGGCAGTGCCAAGCAGCGACTACCCAGAAGCACCTGCCAGAGTCTCGAGTCATCAGAGACCCCAAGCCATGAGGACAGACTCACTGAGGGTTCAGAGCCTCATCCTTCTGCAGAGGCCCCTATCCCTGCTGTGGAAGCCATCCTTAAATCTTCACTGGGCACTAACTGGGTCCTAGAAGAAGCTTCTGGAGAGGCTAGTGAGGGTTTTTTGACCCGGGAAGCAAAGCTTTCCCCCTCCAAGCCTGTAGAGGACAGCATCCAGGCAGAGATGGACATATCCAGAGACCTCTCAGCATCTTCTCCACTCCATAAATCAACAGAGGACCAGCAGCCAGCAGAAGCAGACACCCCATTGCCAGAGGTGAACACTACAAGACCCACTGGCCAGACACAGAAGCACACTCCTGAGAAGAAAGATGGTTCATCTACGCTGCCTGGAGACCACCAGGAGCCAGGCTCTCCCCACATTTCGACACTGGGTCCACAGGGCCTCAGAAACCCAGCCACCCCCTTTGTCCAGTCACTGCTTCCCAGAAGCCACTCTTGGGGCATTGTGCTGCCCCTCAGGGAGCTTGAGGGCAAGAGAAGTACCAGGGATCGAAGGAGCCCCACAGAGCTGGAAGGAGGACCAGCAAGTGAGGGGGCAGCCAGGCCTGTGGCCCATTTTAACTCCATTCCTTTGACTGACACAGGCCATGAGAACCAGCAAGGGGTAGACCCTAACCCCAACAAGTTTGTCTTCCACCTGCTGGTGCCGGGCATCATCCTGGTCTTGCTGGCTGTTGGGGGCCTCCTGTTCTACAGGTGGAAGCGGAGGGTAAGGAGAACCCCAAAAGAGGGGGACATCCTATACGGCAGGTTAGAGGACAGCCAGGTTCCAACAGGCTCTGCAGTTGCTGGGAGGTGGGGATGACAACCCAAAGGGTAGAAGGTGGTGATGGAGTGTTGCTTCAAGAATCAGGGGGTACCAGGTGTGGTGATGGCATGTGCTTTTAACCCCAATAATCCAGAGGCAGAGGCAGGCACATCTCTATGAGTTTAAGGCCAGCCTGATCTACATAGCAAGTTCTAGATCAGCCAGAGATCCTGTCTCAAAAATAAACAAGCAAACAAATAAATAACAAAATCAAGAGGTCTCCAGCCTCAATATCATTGAGAGGGAATGAGAAAAGAAATATACAGAAAAGAGAATTCTTGAGTAACCAGGTGGAAGAGGGAAGGGAAAGGGGGGGAAGGCTGTTCTGGGAGCCTGAGGGCCCATAGGTGGTATTCTGCCTTGGAGGGGACAGGAGAAGGAACACCCATCCTCAAGAGGCCCTGGAGTCTCCCTTAACTGTGTATGCTTTGGGGTAGCTAAAGGAATTCTCTCTCAGTAATGCTTAGGGGAATGCTAGCACCTCCGTGAGACAATTCTTTCTTGTTACCAGATCCATCAAGAGCCTCGGACATTGAATTCCTCTGTGGGGCGACCAGAGGGCAGGTGAGAAGTTGGAGTGGGACTGTGGGAGGGGCTGTTTCCCCTCTAGATTGGAGGAGGGGCTTCTCTCCCTTGCCCCAATAAACCAGAGCTGCAGAGCAGGTGGGTACCAAGAAAGACGGGCCTCTTTCCTTCCCATGGCAGCTGGGTTTTCTCCTGATCATCAGAGATGTGGGCAGTTGATGGAACCCAGGTGCAGGGTTTGGGATAAGCTAGGAGGTTCCCTCAGTCCTATGCTCCTCACAGAGTCTTATATCAGCCCTGTTTTCCGCCTGCAGCCCCTTGACCAAGGATGAGGACAGAGGGGTGGAACTGCCAGTATAGAAAGGATTCCAAGGTAAGGCTCTCATTTTGATACCCTCTATCCTTTATAAAGAACTATCTCCAGTAACCCTCACCAACTCCCACACATTTAACTTCCTCTCCTCTACCCCACTCCCATTTCATTCATTCTAGCAAGGCCCCTCACTTCCAGGCCTCAGGTCTCCCCTGTACTCCTGTGCCCCTCCCCCACAGAGACTTAGTTACCGCTACTTCTGCTTTATGTTTCTATTCTTGCTGTTGACACATTCAATCCCAAAGCAACCACATTCCTCCTCCTCTAATGAGGCTTTTACAAGGTCTTTACCACCCTGGGGAATTTTCATTAGCCTCTGCATGGCCACCAGCCCCTTCAAACACAAGCACTCCCAGCTTGGTACTGAGCCCTGAACTTCTCAGCATCCACTTCTTGCCAGACTGTGCCTCATCTGGTCTTGCTCCCCAGCCAAGGTCATGGCTGCCTCCCTGTTTTAGAATCATGGTGCCATAGAGATTTAGCCTTGACAGAGCTGTTCAGAGGTCATTTGGCCCAGTGTTCCATCCTAAAAGGGCCCACTCTGCGTCCCCAACAGGGAGTCAGCCAGCATGTCACACATTCCCAGTTCCAGGCAAGTTCCCTGCATGCCAGTCTGTTCCACCTGCACACAACACAGGAATTCCTCCCTTATGCCGGCAAAGCTGCCTTCCCTTCTCCCTGTCCCCAACTAATCATCTCATCTTCTAACAAGGCCTGATATTTAAAGCCAGCCATTCATGTCCCCTTTAAGAATCCCCTGTGTTAAGTGTGGCCAAGCCCCTCAAACATTCCTTATATGATATGGTTTTCAGACCCCTCACCATCCTGGACACACTCGTTTGTATGCCCCTCTGAAAATGTGACGCCCAGCCCTGGACACAGTACTCCAGATGTTGTCTGACCGCTCAGAGTACAGTGGGACTCTTGCCTTCCTTGATCTGGACAGTACTCTTCTACTCATGCAGATTAAGATCACATTAGTTTTAACAGCTGCATCATATTATTGTCATATGTGGAGCTTGCTTTCCCATGAGCCTCTGTCCAGCAGACCTTCCCATTCCATACTTGGACAGCTTAATCTTTTTAGCCAAAATGTAGTTTATGTTCACCTTTGTTAAAACTACTTGTTGCTTTCTGCTCATGCCCTGAGCCTACTGAAAGTGTTTTAACTCCTAATTTGGTCACTTCGCAGCTCTTGGTTGTGTCCCCCGTATACTGATGAGTGTCATTTATTGTCCTTGCCCACAATATTGATGAAGATATGACCTATATTCTTCCTCTCTGAACCCAGCCCATCAGGAAGCTTTCCCTCCTGAGGTCTCTACATCCCTCCAGTTGCTCTTTTAACTCTTACCCCTTCTGCTCTTTTGTATATGGCTAATACTATATCAATTTGCACATATTTGGATGTTGTTTTATGCATTTTAAAATCATATTTTATGTGTGTATGTACATTTTTGCACTACTAAGAAGATTGTAAGCCCCTAGAGGGCAGGAACTACCTTCTATGTTTTCTGCACTTCATTTTCCATCCTTGATTCTAGGACAGACAGGGCCCCTCCATCCTTATCAAAAATTCAGTAAATGCTGCCTGACTGGTTCCAGGTCTAAATCATCAACTAACCCTGGCCAGATTTTAGTAAACTGACCAGCCATCTGGCTGACCAATTAATTAGTCAACTCATCTTGCCAGCTGGTTGGCTGATTGACTGTTCGGCCAACTAGCTGGTAACTGTTAACTGACTAGTTCTTGATTGGTGAGCTGACTGGCTAACTAGGTGGCAGAAGGCTTAGCTGATTTGCTGATTGACTGGATGTCAAACTAGTTGTGTGATCCATTCAAATTTCCAGTTATACCCCTTGCCACAAGTAAGCAAACAGTCCCATGTGTAGGATGAGGAATCTGGACCCCCTTCTCCAGACAGGAAATCTGACAGATGCTCAGAATCAAGGAAATTTATTTGGATAAATGCAAGCAGTAATCCAAATATAGAATCCTGGGGCCCCCCTTGGCAGTACGGAGCATGGAGATGGGTGCAATGAATTAGCTGGCTCATTGGAACACCTGAGAGAAGGATCCGGAGCACCTCAGAACTGAATCAGACAGTCAAAGTTGCTGGGGACTTTGGGGTTCAGTGCTGTGCCACCCTTACCAAGAGCCATCAGTTTTCCTCCTCCCTGCCACCTGTACGGACTTGCCCTCTGCCCTGAGCTCTCTCTACTCCAATCGTTCTTCTCCTGACTCCTAACTCTCAACCCTGCCCAAGATTTCAAGTTTCTCACTGTGGGATTTCAAGATTTTGCTCAGTGGGCCCAGATCTAAATTGGTGCCCATGCAGGCTCCAGGAGCCTGTGGGAACTGAGTGTCTATGTCCAGATTAACCAGTGCTCAGAGGAGATGAGTGGGACACACAGAAGTGGAGAATGAGGGAGGGACACAGAGCTGTAGAAAACTCAGGCCCTCAACCCCAGGGAGCTGGGAGCTGGGTCACAGGCTAGGGCATGCCCTCTGAGGCCTTCTTCTTCCCTAATGGCCCTGGCAGAGCCTGTGGCCTGGCTGTACCAGCATGGCTCATGTCCAGTTTATAGTTCCCCTTATTTCCTCTCCAGCATGGGAATGGGCTGGGAGCCAGAGGCTGTAGGTCTCATCTTCCCTCCTTACCCATCATAGATTTGACCAGTGGGGGTATGGACATTAGGGGGGAGGCGCCACACAGGGTCCAAAGTCAAACTGTTGGATGGAGTCCAGGGGATTTCTGCTGTGGAACAAAGCATTCTGAGGATGCTGGGCAAGGGGACAAAGATGGGGGTGGGGTGGGGAGAGGGCAGGGCCTTGGTTTCCATGAATGATAAGAGGCAAGTCCCTCACCCCATCTGGGAGGATGCAGGACTACTAAGCCCTCCCTCTTCATAGCACTGCCCCTAGTCTCTGACCCTCAAGCCCAAACTCTTTCTATTCATTTGCCTTTGCCCAACTATCTTCTGTGCAGAACCCTCTGAGGAATGGTATGGAGGTGATTATGAAAAATTCTTTGCTAGAACTGGCAGAAATCACCCTAAGCTCATTGGTCTAAGACGAGTGAGAGGACCTTGCTTGAAGAGGGGTCCAGTAGAGAATTCAAGAACATGTTCCCGGTTCCCATCTGCATTAGCAATAACCCCTCTACCTTGTGACCTAGACTTCCTCCAGCCCCACTCCCCCATTTTGTGGTCACTGGTCCCCAAGGAGGAGAGGTAGGAGGTGAGGCCAGTCAGGCCAGAGGCTTGGACTGCTGCCAGGCAAAGCTGCCTGGTTTCTCTGTGGTGTCTGGGGTGGCCTGGAAGGCCAGGGAAAGGACCAGAGGAAGTCTTGCCTGAAGCCAGGCAACAGCCCACAGGAATGTCACACCTCCCCCAACCATGTCCTCAGCGACCCTCCCCACACTCCCACTTGCTGACCAGCCTTCTTACCTTCTGTTCCCTACAGCTGGGCACACAGGACTATCTCTTTATGGAAGGAGACATTATGGGACTGTCCACCACCACCCTCTCCTGCCATCTTCCTGGGAATGTGGCCTGCCACTACCAGAGCTCCTGCAGACCAAGACTGGATGAAAGCAGCCTTGATGGGGGTCTTTCCATCTTAACCCTTAGACTCTCAACTAACTGAGAGAGGGCTGGAGGATGCCCCTCCACACTGTCACTATTTATTGTGGGCCCTGGAGGCTCCCTGCACTCAAGGAAGGCCAGCGAGCTAGCTCAGGGCCCTTTCCCTCAGGAGCTGTACCCTCCTCTCAAAGCCAGAACCTGGCAATGGACCTGCCTGCCTGTATGGCCCATGGGAGACCAGGGCATACAAGAAGGAGCAGAAGAGCCTGTGCGTAGAAGAACCCAACTGCTGCCAAGGAATCCAACATGGACAGGCAGGGACCTGTTTCCCAAGAGGAAAGCCTGAGATTCACAGGGCGGGACAGCATCTGCCCGATTTCCCATAAAGGCATAAAGGCATGCAGCCCAGAAGACGGGAAGAGGAGGCCTTTGGCTGCTTGTGTTGACAGCTTAAAGGGGTCTACACCCTCAACTTGCCTACGTGCCCTCAGCTGATAGCCAGGAAGGAGGAGAGACTAGCCCTGCCTCAGGACCTGTCTGACCTGGCTCATGATGCCGAGAGGAGGACCAAGCTCTTGCCTCCTTCCAGAGTTCTTTTGCCCAGCAGAGGCACCCCTCATGAAGGAAGCCATTGCACTGTGAATACTGAACCTGCCTGCTGAACAGCCTGTCCCATCCATCCCCATGAGCGACCATCCGTCCGAAGGTTCTCCCACCCTCTCTGGCCTCTCCTCAGCTTCCTGCACTGAGCTGGCCTCATCTGCTGGCTGAGGGAGCCCCTAAGCCCCGACCTTCCCCTGCCTTGGCCTTTGACTGCCCAGGGTGGCGCTGTGAGAGAACTGCCTGGGCTACCAGCCAGAGCTGGTCTTTAGGCTGTGTTCCTTGCCCAGGTTTCTGCATCTTGCACTTTGACATTCCCAGGAGGGAAGTGACTAGTGGAAGGGAGAAAGGAAGTGGGCAGAGGCAGAAAGGCCACAGGCAGAGCTCTGAATGAAAATGGGTCTTGAGAACATGTGAGAACCCCTATGGTTAAAGTTGATGTCTAGACTCTAACCAGCAGCCAGCCTCCTTCCCCTGTTGCCTCCAGCCTGGAGCTGAGCAAGTTGTCCTGTCATGAGCTCCTGGGACTGAGCTACATGCTCCAGCCCCACCACCCTCTTCTGGCCTTTTTTCTCCAGACCTGACCCAGGTAGGCAGTGATACCCTCGTGGTCTCACCCACCCCACCCTGCGATCTCTAGCCAAGCAAGAAAGCAATCAAGAAATGGGTTGTCTACTTACAACTCTATTCTGTTGCCCTCTGTTTCCTGGGCCAGGCCTTGCCTGTGGTTCTGACACCTGGGCATAGGTGACAGGGCTCTCACTTGCCCCTGGTCTCTTTATGCTGCTGTGTCCCCCTTTCCTGCCCTCCCTGGCTACTGGGTCCATAATCTTTCAGGCAAGGGGGAGAGGGTGGTCTGTAGGCCCCACCACCCCATCCTGAGACAGCAGAGGGGAAGGACACTGGAGACTTTCTTGTGAGGCTTACTTAGCCTTTAGTTATAGACTATTTCCATGCAAGAAAATACATATTTTAAAATAGGAGAAAAAAACAGAAAAAAAGGCATTTTCCTACCCCTCTACCTTAAACATATATTATTAAAAACAAGAGCAAATCCAACCCATTGCAAGAAGCTCTTTGTGGGCACCTGGCTACATCAGAGCAGAGGAGCCCCAAACTCTTTGTAACCTCCACTGCATACGAACTCCTTCCCTCCTCTGAGAAAGCCCGGAGGGAACATTGGCTCACAAACTGTGAGACTGCAGGTTTTTTATACTTGGAAGTGAATTATTTTATATAAGGTCATTTAAATATCTATTTAAAAAATAGGAAGCTGCTTTTATATTTAATAATAAAAGAAGTGCACATGCTGCCACGTGTGAGTCATGGGGAAAGTTGCTTTTGGGGTGTCGGTGGCAAAAGAAAGGGGGAGAGGAGCAACTGCTGGGTGAACTTCCACTCTGAGATTTTTCCAAGGTGCAGGGAGAAGGTTTTCTCGGGATTTAAGTCTTGTTACTAAAACCTTCTGTATTATTGGTGTCTAAAGGCATTCATCTGCATATCTGTTTAATAGGCAAAAAGCTGCCAAACCTCAGGCCTGGCCACTACCCCCCACCCACCACCTCAAGTCCAGCCCAGCCTGGGAAAATGACTGGTTGGGCTCTTTCCAAGGGCCCCAGGGGTCGACAAGGAGGAATCTCCTGGACCACTGATCCCTGCTGTCCAAGGGAGAAAGAATTGGCAGGTCCAGTGGGGGTACTGAGGTATGTAGATGCTGTCCTAGGCTAGAAAGTGGACAAACCTAGCAGCAGGAGAGCCTGCAGTTAATGTGCAAAGCCTTAAACCTGTTCTTATTAGAAGTGGAGGGAAAGCCAAAGACAAGGACTTACATGAAGAGGTCTGTCAGGATAGACTACAGCAAGTGAAGGTCCTGGTAGGCACAAACATCCACCCGCTTAGCAAAACTGAGACAACAGGGGCCTCCATGTCACTGGCAGTACAATAGACAAAGGTTTAGAAGAGAGCTGCTCAATCCTGCCATAATGCAGAATCATCTTGGTTATTCCCAAAATCCTGATCCCTAAGCCCTGGCCTTTATCAACACAACCAGAATCTCGGGGTGAGGCTCAGGCACCTCTGATTTAAGCGTGAACCTCTGGGCACACACTGGTGCACCGGGGCCTGACTGCTCACCCAGCTAGGTGACAGAGCTGGGGTCCTACTGGTGGGTATGAGTAGTCTTATGTTGTGTAACTGAAGGTGTAGGTCTGGAGGACGGGACCAAGTAGAACGCTAGAGGGTAAGATGTCCTTCATTGTGGCTATTGCTGTTTCACAGGCAGGGTCAGGAACTCTGGCTTAGAGAATTGAGTAGAAGGGCTCAGCCAAACCTCGAAACCTCTATCCGGCCAGAGACAGGAAAGTGAATCAGATGCGACCAGGAAGAAACCTGAGGTCAGCCTCTTGCAGACTGTGGGCCTCAGCAAGGGGGTAGAGGGGACACTGATGGGTGTCCCATGACCCCTTCTACACGTTCTGAAGTCAGTGGTGGTGGGCAGTAACCACGCAGCTCTAGAGGAAAGTCCCAATTTCCAGAGGGTTGGCCCCTGTGCCAGTGTAGCACATTTGTTCCTTGGCTTTCCTTTTCAGTTTCTTGGGGGTAGGGGGTGAGCAGACTCTGCTGTCCTGGATGCTGGAACTGCTGAGGGAGCAGAATAGCTCATACCAGCTACTGAACATAGAGTGGCTGGCTCTCTCCCCACCCCCAGATGCCACAGGCCTCAGAAAATCCCACAGACCGACCCCCATGGCTCTGTCTAGAGCCCAGATTCCCAGCTCCATGACTGGTAGCTGGAAGTCAGAAGAGGTTATAGATGACAGCCACTGCAGTCCACTAGTCAGGAGGATCACAAGTTCAAGGCCAGCCTAGGCTACATTAGTGAGTTCAAAACATTGAAGCGAGAATTGGAGAAGGGAAATAGGAAAGGAAGGAAAGAAGGAAGGAAGAGGGGCAGAAAAGGGAGGGAGGGAGAGAGGGATGGAGGAAGGGAAGGAGGGAGNCCCTCCTAAATGGGAAGGCTAAAGTTGTAGGTCAGTGGTAAAACGCCTGCCTAGTGTGGAGAAGGCCCTGGGTTTGGTTTCCAGCATTACAAAAAGAAAAAAGTTTATGGATCCCAATATATTCAAAGAACCTCCTCCTTTAGTCTTCTTTTTCTATTCTGCGTCCAACTCTGAAATCAACGAACACCCCAGGCCATCTGTTGGTGATGCTTCTGCAAAGAGATAGAGAGATGTGGAAAAACTCTGCCTCAGGTGACAAGCAGCCTCCTGAACAGAAGGCTACTGAGCTGAAGGCAAACACACAGAGCATAATGCTGCAGACTAAGCTAAAGGAAACCCTGATGCTGCAGAAAAGAGCATCCTCAAGCATCCTTGCTGGAAACAGCAAGAAGAGGGAAAGGGGGAGGTGAGATGAAGTGGACAGTGATGAACAAGTTGCTTCTACCAGTTTTTCTTGCCTGCAAAGCATTTAATCCACCTATACACAATTTACTCCTTTTAAGGGAAAAAAAATTGAAAGATAAAGAAAGCTAAGATGTGGGGTGGGTTAGTGAGATGATTTGGTGGGTAAAGGCACTTTCTGCCAAAGCTGACAGTCTGCATTGGATCTCTGGAAACCAAGTCCTGCCTTGGTCCTCAGACTTCCACATGTGTTCTCTTTCTCTCCCGCTCTCACTCTCACTCTCTTACACACACACACACACACACACACACACACACACTCAAATGTAATTTAAAAATTTAAGTATATAAAAGGAGAGTTTTGAAAACGCATGTTTTTTTTGAAAGTCACTCCAGGAGACAGATTACTCAAGCAATCATAAGGCTAAGTCTCTAGTCATAAAATATAATTGGAGGTAGGAAGATATAGGTGCTATGAAAACCTATACAAAGGAGCCAAGCCAGGCTCTCAGGAAGATGAAGATGGAGAAGGCTGTAGAAAGAGGTTACATGCAATGAGGAAGTGGTTTATTCTTCCTCTTTTTCCAAGGCGATGAACCAGAAAAGTACTCACTAATTACTAGGTATGTGTGATACACCCCATAAAAATGCAACCCCATTCCCTACTACAGTCCTGCAAGCCAAATGCTAATATTCTCCTCGACAAATATAGAAACCAAGGCTCAGAGAATCTTAATAACTCAGCCAGCTCACCATAGTGGTTAAGAGGCAAAACCAACACTCTTCTCACAACACTGTACCTAAGTGGCCATTTCATGGGTGCTTCTTGCCCAAATGGATAGCTTGGAATAGCTTAGTGAGGTTGGAGGGTCCCCAGAGCCTTAGCATTGTTTTCTGCTCCCCTCAAAGGAATTGTACAGTCTGGAAATGACAGGAGAAACCTATGACAAACCCCTGTTCTCTTCCCCTTACTGCCAACCCTAAATTCACCAACAAAGGAAGAGAAGCCCTCTAGGTTGTGTGCCACTTCCTGAGAGGGATCTCACTTGATCATCAGTCCCTCCTCCTGGCTTCATTTGGAGCTTTTTGTGAACCATATATTCTCTCCTTACCTACCCCAGCATCTCTCACACCCCTAGTCCCAAGTAACATCTGGGCACTGGGCACTCCAGCTTGCAGCAGGTTTTGCCATCATTCATGTTTTAGCTGATCGTGGCCTCCTTGTATTAAGAGGCAGAAATTTGCTTCAATTTGCCTAGCCAGGTCTCCAGAGAAGGTTTCCCAGGCCTGGGCTAGAATCCTTGAACTTGACATCTATAGCTCAATGTGCTTTAGCAATTCTGAGGAAATAAGTTATAGATTGCAGGACCTTGAGGGGTAGGAGCAGAACTTACGGTACATCATTATCTCATTATCAAAATGTTCTGGGGGTCTCAAACCATTGGCTTTCCTGAGATGAGTTCCACACAATCATACAGGAAGTCCTCTCTGAAGAATTTCAGGCTTGAAGGCCATTAGCTCAAGTCCTATGCTATGCTAAAGAGTATTTTATGTAGCAGCAATAACAACAAACCTTGATTTCCTACGTTTTATTAAGTGTCTGGTTTGGGAACTGGTGAGATGGCCTAATAGGTAAAGGTACTTGCTACCAAGCCTACAAATCTTACTTCCATTTCTGGAACACCCACATGGGGGAACGAGAGAACCAACTCACGGAAGTTTTTCTCTGACCTCCATATTAGCACTTTGGCAAATGAGTACCTCTGTGCACACATATAACTAATGAGAGAGAGAGAGAGAGAGAGAGAGAGAGAGAGAGAGAGAGAGAGAGA